>JARKHS020016970.1:0-13331 GCA_030143305.2 Amblyomma americanum | reverse complement strand
TTTCCGGGAAATTGTACCATGGCGGCAGTGGATATCGTCTTCCAGCAATGCCAGGCAGTGTGTCCAGTACGCCGATATTTTGGCACATCTCTTCAAAACGCAAGAGCAGTGGCCTGGTACTTAAGAGTAGGTTTTGATCCAGGATTACTAAAACCCGAAGGACAATGGAAATATGAGAACGGACGATGGGAGGTCGGATGTTGTCCGTTCTCTTGTGTTTTTTTACTACTTCGTTCCAGACGCGAGCGGATTGGCGGGCTGTGTGTGTGGATACAATGAATTTACATGAACATGCCATGTCAATGTCCCAAGAAAATGCCCCATTGTGAGTCCACTGCTTTCGACGCAAACGAGTTACAGCTTCGGCGCAGTTGTTAATGGGTCAAAAGCAAAAAAAAATATACAGGAAGACTGAACATTAGCAATTGATATTAGGAACTGCTTATCAACTGGTATCAGCAACAGATGTTAGCAACGGACATTAGTTACTATAAGCAACTGAACGTTTAAATATTGAAATCATTTTTGTCGAACACATAACCAGAGAATATAACTTCTGACCGGCGCTCCAGGTTGTCAAAAAAAATGCATATTTTGGAAAGAATTGGTCTTTGTTATTTCTTGATGATACACAAGGGATGGTACAGAAGTTTAAGGCAGTATTCCTGTCTGACAAGGGCCACTACGTATTCTATCCAAAATTGATAACACAAAACTATCAAATGAGTCCGACATCCACGTTCACATCAATAAAAACAACCATATACTAACCAGCGCAACTAACAAGATTCGGAACGTTACCACATGTAGCAACAAAAGCCAGTTGTCATATCTCTCCAACTGAAACAAAACCGCTATAAAGTTTGCCTTTCCGACACGCACACGCACGCACGCACGCACGCACGCACGCACACACACACACACACACACACACACACACACACACACACACACACACACACACACACACACACACACACACACACACACACACACACACACACACACACACACACACACACACACACACACACACACACACACACACACACACACACACACACACACACACACACACACACACAAATAAAAGTGGCAATCTATGCATTAGGTGAGAAAATTTCATCATGTCGTAAAATGGAACAAAAAAAAACAATTCTCATCTGTCCAACAAAGCTAATACGACCAACCAAAATTTCCCCTCCGAACAAAGAAACAGTAATGCATACTCAACTACACATGCTTCAAAAAAAAATGTATAAGACAGAATATGGTCAGTCTCAAAATATTTTCATTTCAACTCTATAATCATTCGTACTGTTCGATCTTACAATGAATGCTTTAGGTGCACAGTTTCGTCAGAACTTGATTAGAGTGTGACAGCTACTGAGCTGGAAGAGGTATAGGAGTGATTCGAAGCCATATTGCTATAAAAGTAACTGATGTACAGCCAATATGTAACGCACAGGCTCAGTCGGTATCTTTCACAATTATACCAAGCTGTTGTTCACGCATGCAAGAAATTTAATACGCCATCCAAAGCAGATAAGGGGCAGATTGAAAGTTTCCTTCTTTATTTGAACAACCAAGCGGGGACTGCAATGTCTAAGGGGACTGGCAAAGACCTCTTGACACAGCCTCATTTAGCGGTGGCCCCTCCCCATTCCGAATTCTGACCAGAGGTGGGCAACCTCATGAGGTTTCGACCTCATGAGGTCGACCTCAACCTCAAAATGACCTCAACCTCACGTCGTGAGGTGAGGTGAGGTCGGCGACGGCTCGAAATTTTGTGAGTGAGGTCAGCAAATCAGATCTCAACCTCAAGCGTGAGTTTGAGGTTGAGTGAGGTCGTCATTCGGTGAGGGCGAAATTTTGAGGTCGAGACTTTTTGCAGTTGCAACGTCTTACTCCGACGAGCGCCGCTTCCGCAGCCGAGTTGCAGGGCACCGCCGCAATGTTCATGCAGTGATGACGCTGTTGCATTTGGGTTGCAATCCCCAAAGGTAGCGTTGGCCTGGCGGCCTGGGACAAAGCAGGAAACATCCGAAGGTCCCGGCAAAGGAAGAGTCGACTGGCAACAGAACAACTGGTTTATTCTGGCATCGCAAAAGAGCAGCCGGTCAGGGCGACCACGTTACTCGAAGGGCGAAATCGAAGGCTCTCGTTGGCGTCCGGGGCAGCTCTCTTTATATACCCTCGGAGTCGAGGGCAAGAAGGAGCGGCTTGGGATGAGTCGCACAAGACGGCGACGCATGAACATGTTCAGGCGTGACGGGCGCGTCCGCCAGGCC
This sequence comes from Amblyomma americanum, assembly GCA_030143305.2. Lineage (NCBI taxonomy): Eukaryota > Metazoa > Arthropoda > Arachnida > Ixodida > Ixodidae > Amblyomma > Amblyomma americanum. Next base: position 11,040 of record JARKHS020016970.1, on the reverse strand, counting down.
GGCGCCGGTCAGACCTCCTCGCCTCCCAGTTGGAGAGCTCCTCTCCCCGGCTGCCGCGCTTTGACAAGCGTGGGCAAAACATGCACACACACACACGCACGCACGACGACACGTGGCACTGAAACATGCCTGGACCAACACCCTCTAAATACTTTCTTCAGGCCTCTCCAGGCCCTCCTTTCCACACGCGCTACGTCACGCCAAGTGTCCGGTCAGGCTGCTCACCAAGCGCGGCTCCGCTCCGCTCGGTTGTCTCCCTCGATGTGCTCGCGCTTGCCCGGGCAAGCACAGACACGAACGCAGTCTTGCAGTGAGCGTCTAGCTGCTGCTTGAGTCTTTCAGCCTGGCGTTGGGTGCATTTCCGTTCGCTCCTCGCACGGCTGTGTCTGTTTCGTGTGGCCGTTTCTTGTGTGGCGTGCGTACCTGTGCTAGCGCACGAATGGGAAACTGATTGCCTGCCGTGTAGCGAGTGCAACTTCGTGAAACATGGGCCGGTGCTGTGTTCCCGGGTGCCGCGGGAACTACCAGAATGGTCCCAAAGTACGTGTTTATTGCTTCCCAAGAGACGAAGTACGAAGAAAAGCCTGGTTGCGAGCCATTCCACGGAAGGATTTCACACCTACAGAGCATTCGAGGGTAAGACTCTGAAATATTGCTTAATAGGCGCTGGTAATTATCTTAGTTGTGAGCTGTCGCTCCCGGAAAGGCATGCTGTCTTTGTAGGCAATGATATCACTTCTTACACTTATGTATGAATTGTCCAGGAAGCATTTAGTTCTGTGGATGTGCATAAGGCTTGTGTAAAAGCTGTGTAAATATGTAAAAGCTGTTCACTATTCAGACTCTTTTTACTTAGTGTTTTAGGCAATGGAGAGTCATGGCGAATGGCCTTGCTTCATTTTCTCGTGCAGGTGTGTGAACTGCACTTCCACGCAGGCGACTTCATTACGACGTTGTCACACCAAGATGAACTGACAGGGAAAATAATAGAGGTGAAGCGTGACAGGCTACAGTTGAAGATTGATGCTGCGCCTTCTGTTTTTCCAAACTGCCCAAAATACTTGTCCTCAACGCCTGGACGGAGTGAATCGCCAGAGACGAAAAAAGCAAGAAGGGAAAACGCTGCTTTGCAGGAGGCTATGAGGAAGTCACTTCAGTCTAATGAGCTTGAACAGAAAAGAAACAAAGTTTCATCTTACGAGGAGTTCAAATCTAAGTTGCCTGGAATCTGCAACACGAAATTCTGGACCGTTTCTGTCGATGAGCAGTGCGTTAGGTTCCTTCTCATCGAGAATGATCCTTCACCTAATGTGAAATGCGCCTTGGTAGTTCTCCCTGATCTGTCACTTTCTGTTTTCTTGAATGGAGTGAAGCTTCTGTCGCTTCCTTCAGGCAGGATTCTGCCAGCTCAAGTATGCGACACCTCCAGCCTGTCCTTGCTGCTAGAAGAACTCGAGATAGGCTTGCATAATATACCTGAGGTGACGAAAGAGTCGAAACATACTAAAGTATTGCAGTTTGTCGGTTCACTGCTTGCAGACCTCATTGAGGACAGTGATACGACGAAAGAACAGTCTTCTTTGCTGAAATTTCTGGTTGAGCAGATAGAGCTTCTCCTCGCGAAACAGCATGTGTATAGCGCAGAGCTGCTGGTATTCGCCAGTATTTTGAATTCAATTTCTCCTCACGCATATCACTTCACAAGAGCTGCATCAAGAATCATTCTGCCCCATCCTTCCACACTGCGCCGTGTTTGCTCAAATTACAAAGCTGACCCTCTTGTGGAGCAAAATCAACCGCACTGTCTCTCCTACATCCGAGAACGAGTCAAATCAATGAAAGACCACGAGAAGACAATGACCCTGATGATCGATGAGATCCACATAAAACCATACTTCGACTACAAAGGGGGCACAATAGTAGGATCGTCGGTTCATTCAACGGAACCAGCAACAACAGCCCATGTGTTCATGGTACAATCACTCCTTTCTGCAAACAAGGACGTCATTCACATATTACCTGTGAGCAAACTGAGCGCAGAAATTTTGCACGAGCATGCTAAGAACATAATCATTAATGTTGAGAAAATGGGGCTCAAAATTATCGCTGTGATAACGGACAACAATGCTCTGAACCGCAAGATGATGTCGTTATTTGCTACAAGTCCTCAGGTGAGCATTGTCTATCCCCATCCAGCCGATAACGCTCGCCCTCTTTTCTACGTGGTCGATCCTGTGCATCTCTTGAAGTGCATTAGGAACAATTGGATTAACCAGAAAAACCCTGGAACATGCCTCTATTTCCCTGAAATGGACTTGAGTGGAGCAATGCCCGAAGGGCCTCCTCGTATGAAAGCTGCTTCTTTCGCAGCTGTGCGGCAGCTTTATTCTTCAGAGAAGACGTCGCTTGTGAAGGCTGCTTACAGACTGAACGCAAAAGCCGTGAATCCAACCTCAATGGAGCGGCAAAATGTAAAGCTCGCTCTCGACGTCATTAATCAGTTTGTTTCAAATGCCCTCAGGACACATGGTTCCGCGTTCAAGATTCCTCAAGCTGAGTCGACTGCTCTTTTCATTGACGTTATCCTCACATGGTGGCAAATAGTCAATGTTAAGACCCCTTGCAAAGGCCAGAGGCTAAGGGACAGCATGCAAGACCCTGTAAGGTCTGTTGATGACACACAGTTAGCTTTCCTGAGCGGCGTTGTGGACTGGTTGGACGCTTGGGCAAGAATAAACATCACCAGTGGCTCGCTGACGAAAGAGACTCACAGTGCTTTGCGACTGACATGCTATTCTCTGGTAGAACTCTCGCGCTACTGCTTAGAAGAACTTCACTTCAAGTACGTACTGCTGGGCAAATTTCAGACGGATGCGCTAGAAGACCGGTTCGGCCGTTACCGCCAGCTGGCAGGATCACAGTACCACATTTCCGTGCGTCAGCTCTACGAATGTGAGAAGAAGCTTCGTCTTCAAAAACTTTTGACATTTCCACGCGAGGAAACAGAGTTTGAAGACGTAAGTGAGGATCTTGTCCCATGCAACTTTTCTGTGGCTGTCAGCGACGACGATATTACACACGCCCACTCTGACATGGATGCTATTGTCTACATTGCAGGATACGCTGCTCATGCTGCTTTAAAGAAGCTTTCATGTTCTGCTTGCTTCAGCACATTGGTGATTGAAAATCGAGAGATCGAAGCGGAAAATACTGCCATGATAGCTAACCTGTCGAGAGGAGGGCTGAAGTTTCCCCAGCCATGCACAGTTCACATGGTACTGATGACTAAACTAGTTGCAGAGAAGTTGTCTTTTGGAGCAACCGCGGAAGATTTTCTCTCCTGTAGAAATCAAAGTGGTGTCGTGATTTCACAGACGATTTCCCTCCTGGACGAACACGACATTGAGACATGTGAAAATGGCCACACTGCACAAACTCTCCTGCGCTTGGTAGTACGCGTTGCAACCAACGTTGTTCTAAACAACTTTTGCAAACTAAGAAATGATGCCATACAAGACAATGCGCAGCAGAAGGCCGCAGCCCGGAAAGCAGCAACGCTTAAGAAGAAGTAAGTTTTATTCCCAAGCAATAAAAATGCTTTGCGCACACTTCATTGCTGGTGTCTCGTCGTTTTTTATTGTAAGGGTCAGATTAGCTGTACAAATACTCAACAGCGCAACATTATTGTGAGTGTCATTATTGCTGTGTGTGAAAGCTTTAAGCAAAACACAATACAGAATAAAACTAACACAATGCGCAGTAGACGGTGTTTTTTTTTTCAATGTTCACGAACTTCTACTTTAACAACTAGATATACGCATGTGCGGTCTGTGCGGATGGATTTTACCGCACGGCAGACATCATGTACGTGATAGAACCTAATAATTAGATGATTAATTGAAATTAACTAATCAATTTTTTATTATAATGACCAATAATGCGAAATTGGCGGCCGTATGCTAAATTGTTTATTATAAAAAACTGTATTAGCAGCTCGAACTTTCTTGACAATAAGGTGTTCTGCAATAAAAAAAATATATAAAGCAGATAAAATGATAGCCTAAGGCGCGCACAAACTAGCGAATTTCTTTTCTGCAGCAACGACAAAAATGAAAATGAAGGAATCACTTATAAGGCAGCTACGTACGGCAGTACCCGAATAGTGCAGACGGGCGCGGCGCGCTGAAATCGCGGAGCGCGGGGCCTGCACGGTCCCTTGGCGTGACGTCACGCGGCCGGTGGAGAGGCCTTAGCATTGAGAGGGTGTTGGCTATACCCGCCTGCATGCAATACTACGCGGGCTGGCTTGTGGAAATATCTGGGGGAACAGCCTTCCACCCCGCCCCGCACTCCCACTCCGCGGATGCAGCGTTCCCGCTCGCTAACCTCGGAGGGGTTCGTGCTCGAGGGAAACAAAAGGAGGGGACGACAACGCGTTAACACTCATATGCTATTTATTACAGTTGCAATTAATACTCAGAGCGGGCCAGCTAGCTACAAAACATCGAGGCATCCTCGGAAGTAGAAGGCAACGTAAGAAGGACTTCCGACTTACCGGCTGGGGCAGGGGTGCGACTTCGGAGGCATCGGCAGCGAACATTTGTATGCGCCGACAATGGCGGCCGGGATTTCCCGTGCGCGCCGCATGCTTGAGGCAAAACAATTCCCTAGCATTTGCTGGGGAATGCGACCAGAGCGCGCGTTTGATGCACTCGCTTCGCTGCCTGGAACCAGAAGTCCAGCGGCAAGGCACGACGGATCCCCGTGCGCCTGCCGCGGACGGTGACTAGAGCGTGCGGCTCCAACCGCTCGTAACGCTGGCCGGATCCCGAAGATCCCGAAGAGCGCCACCTACGAGGTGGCGCTCCCGTCGCCGTTCCCTTTCCCCCATGAGGGAGACTTCCCTCCTCGCCCAACCCGTGCTGCCCGTCCCCGACGGCCGACGATGAAGATGGGCCGCATCGAAATGGAGGGGGGAAACAGGTTTCCACAGGCTTGACCTTCATCAGCTAACCGTGCTGAGCGCATTAATGCAGTGACCTTTAGTAGCGCATGATCTTTGTCTGAACAGACGTGATGCGCCATAAAACTGATGAGATGAGCTACCTTGGCACGCTGACGAAAGCTAGAGTTCGACATGACGTAGAATATAGCGCAAATAAACACGAAAGACAGCTTGACGCAGACTAGCGCTTGTCTGCGTCGTCATTTCTGTCTGTCGTGTTTTATTTGCGCTGCATTTTAATCATGAACGTTCACCAACTCGCCCAACTTTCGGCTTTACTTATACTTTACAATCGCTTGCTTTCGAAGTATCGAGCTTGTTTATTCCTCGCTGAGGGCAACTGACTGTGCACTCTCGGTTGCACTCAGCTGTCAGTCCTCGAATCTCACCAAGTAGCTCACTTCACTCCATTCTGGTTTGTAATGTGTTGAAAGCAAATGCTGTAGTGATGAGACATACGCGTGCAACTCAACAGCCAATGTATTTTCATTCCTAGTCAAACAAAAACAAAAAAGGTGCAGGTTTCTGCCGGCTGATGAGTGGGTGCTCGCTGAAGCCGGCTTCTTTCTCGTCCTCCGTAATGTGCATTGCTTAGGGTTCTCCGAGCGCGGCCTCTCCGATGTTGTCGCCAAACTCCAAGTTGTGCAGTGTCTCCAGCATCTTCATCCTGGCGATGCTTCGTTCGCGGGGCACAAGTCTCTTGAGGTGCGCCGCCAAGCTGAGGCAGAAGAACTCCTCGGGGTCCGAGGAGAGCTCCTGCGCCGCCGCGCCCCCTGCCGCCAGGCGATCCGGCATCACGGCAGCCGGCCGCATGGCCAGAGGCCAGGGCTGAGGTGGTGCTGCTGCCGCAGCCACCGCTGCCTCGCGCGTTTCGGCGTCTTCGCCGGGCTGCTCCTGTTTGACTTCCACATCGGCCGGGGCCGCCGCGTTCAGCGTCGAGCGCCTCCTGCGAGGGAAAAGGGAAAGAGGCGTGGCAGCGAGGGTGTATGAGGCACTCAAACTCGGGCTGACAGAGTGCGGTGTTATAGTGGCTTTTACCCCGTAACCGCTAACTTCCGAGTTCGCCCGTTGGCCAATCTAATTTCCTTCCGCCAGCCGCCCACAGCTTATGCTCATTTACGGCGGTTCTGTGCACTGTGCTGAGACGCCTCGTGAAAAGCCTGAGACGCCTCGTGAATTATTATTATTAATTTTCCCAGACACAGACCCCCTGGGTCCGCGAAATGGACATGCCGTACGCAGTGGGTTGCGTGCCACCCAGCATCGCGGCGATCTAGTGCGAGTCGCGCAGCTTTGTGCGGACGGTAAAGCATGGCAAAACCGGGCGCTCGCTTAAGTAGCCGCTGGGCCACGTCGCAGTCACGCGAGGTTGTGCTTGTGACGCGAAGGCGGGCAGGTGTCTTCCTGTATTAATAATAATGATAATAAATGGTTTTGGCAGAAAAGAAATGAATCAGTATCTGTCTCATATATCGCTGCACGCCTGAACCGCGCCGTAAGGGAAGGGATAAAGGAGGGAGTGAAAGTCCGGCCCCAGTAGAGTATCTGTTACGGGTCCAATTGGACTTATTTTTGGAAATGTGGCGGAGAGTTTGAAGGATGCTTCACTCCCGCCATCGGTTGGCCCGGTATTCCACTACCTCCGGGATCGGCCTTGTCTTTAGCGCGTCTTTACTATCCTGTCTTTCTATCCCATCTTTCAACTCCCCTACTATCTGCACGAGGTAGCGATTGTGGCTCGGCTAGAGTCATTGAGCAGGCCTGTGCACTTTCCTTTTCTCTCTAACTGGCAACAACAGACAGACACGGAGTGAAGGAAGAAAGGAAGAAAGAGGTGCCGTAGTGAAGGGCTCCGGAATAATTTCGACCGGAGCCCTCCACTACGGCACCTATTTCCTCCTTTCTTCTTTCACGCTCTGTACACAACACTCACGTTCGCGGCCTCAGGAAGTCATCGAGGAAGCCGAGATCACGCTCCAGCACGCTCCACTGCCCGTTGGCGCCGGCGCGCCGGCGCTTCTTGCGCTTGAGGTACGTGTCCCGGAGGGTGCGCCACCGGGTCTGGCACTCCTCCACTGCGCCAGGGAACGCGCGGTTTGGGGGAAAACAACCATGCCTTTGTCGCGTTCAGGGGCACCCCACGATTAGTATATAGCTTTCGTTAAAACAGAAACCGCTCTTCCAGCGCCCCGTCACTCTTGGTATAAGTATAAATGACAGTGCATCGTCGTGAGGGGTATGTATAGTCTCATGCAACTTGTCTGCAGTGAAGCTCCGCCCACATTTACAACCGATGCGCAAAATTCCTCCACGACAAAACCGTAGTCAGTTGTTAACACTTCTCACATAAACAAGAAGCTAATCGCAAAAAAGTTGTAAGCTCTAGAATTTTCATACCTGGCTGGTTTAATAAAGTCAAACATAAAAAAAACTGATTCGTTTACTTTTGTGGCTGGCAAGTGGTACTCCGAGATATGTGATACAGGCGTAATTTCCTTTCCTTGAAACCATTTTTATTTCATTTCATTTTCTTTCGCTTACGGGCGCCGTTCGGGTGTCCACCGAGATATGTGAGAAAATTATTAATAGTACTACTACTGCTACTGATAATAATAATATTTAGATTTTGGGGAAAGTATATGGCGCAATATCTGGAAGAAAGAGGTGCCGTATTGGAGGGCTTCGGAATAATTTCGACCACCTGGGGATCTTTAATGTGCACTGACAACGCACAGCACACGGGCGTCTTAGCCTTCTGCCTCCATAAAAACGCAGCCGCCGCGGTCGGGTCCGAATTCGGGGACTCCGGATCAGGAGATGAGCGTTCTAACCACTGAGCCACTGCGGCGGGTGAGAAAATTGGGTAATTATTTTTTGGGAAAAGGAAATGATACAGTATCTCTCTCACATATTGGCGGACCCCTAAACCGCGCCGTAAGGGAAAGGATAAAGGAGGGACTAAGAGAATGAAGGAAAAAAGGTTCCGTAGTGGAGGGCTCGGGAATTTCTGCCATATTCAACGAAACGCGGCCGCCGCACCGAGGTTCGATCCTGCGTTCTGGTGTTAAGCACACTAACGCCGTAACCGGGTATTTGGTTATGGCATATTGGGAGGCCGACGGCGAAATCGGTGCCTTTTAAGATGGTGCTGCCTCACATATCTATAGCTGTAAGAAAACCGAACGCAAATGAAAGAAAATAACGAACGTTACGTTATCCTGACAGTAAGTAGCCTAGGCCCGGCACGTAGCCAGTAATTTTTTCGGGAGGGCCCAAGGGACTTCTTACAGGGCCCTGCCTCAAGAACGGAAAGGAGAGGGTGGAGGTGCTTGACATTGAGGAGTTGCTCGGGCCCCCCAACGCCCACGGACACGTGCCTGGCCTAGGCCTTTTAGTACCCCAGCCACCGACGGCTGATTAATTGCGACGACGGGCAGTCGTGAGAGGAAAGGCTTCCGGCACAGTACTGGACGCGGCAGCAAAATACTAATATCGCTTCGAGAGAGCCAGCAGTCTTCGAGGTACAGACCTGACGTGGCAGCAGAAGGTTCAGACCAGATGCAGCAGCTCGTGGATCTAAGGCACCGTCAACTAGGACGCCTGTCGACAACGGACCAGAGACCACGCAATTCTACGCGGCAGCTAGTCGCGAAGACACTCTGGCTATGAGCCCGCAATCATCGGTACGACACTCGTTCCCGGCAAAGCATCCTCAATGACGCGAACAGCTGAAACGCGCGCTCATCCAAAAGACACGTCCTTCTATAGGCACCATCAGCTGTGCCATCAGCACGCCAAAGGAGCCTACGGAAGCTCAAGGCTCACGGCAATACGTAAAAGGAGGCCGATTCCGCATCGTACGGTGCCAGCTACACCGTATAAGACGCGGTCCACACCAAGTGTCTGCGACGAAGCCAGCTGCGAGGTTGCAGTGCACCTCGTCGGACACGTACGCGTTCGAGACCGGAGCGCGAGGCCGGCTGTGTGTGCGGTGAACGCAGCATGCAGCGGCTCACCGGTCACGGCCAGCGCGGCGGCGATTTCCATCCAGGCGGCCTCCCGGTAGCCGGCCTCCTTGTGCAGCCTGGAGTGCTGGTCCCAGAGCTGCGTGTGCTTCTTCACCTCCTGGACGAGCTTCTCGTTGAAGGAGGCCATTGCGCGGACCCGATGGAACGGCAAAGCGGGGCACTGATCGTCGGCGTCGGGCTCGGGCTTCGGAGCCGCGTGCCAGCGTCTTCCTCGTCTCTTGCGGTGGTGACTGAGACAGCGCGCTGCCGACGACAGCGCCACCACGAGCTCCCGCGGGAACCACACGTGCACAGGCACCGCGAGCATGCGCTCGCAGCGCCGCCATGCTGACTTCTTTCTCGGCGATGTTCGTTGCTGCGGGTCGTGCGGAAGGCCCAATCCGTTTTTTTTTTCTGTGTACTGCGGACATGTAAATTATCGTTTATAGGAGTTTAACTAGAGTTCCTGGTCGAGTTCCCGAGTTCGAGCCCGACCGCGGCGGCTGCGTTTTTATGGAGGCAAAACGCTAAGGCGCCCGTGCCCTGTGCGATGCCAGTGCACGTTAAAGATGCGCAGGTGGTCGAAATTATTCCGGAGCCCTCCACTGCTGCACCTCATTTTTCCTTTCTTCGTTCACCCCCTCCTTTATCCCTTCCCTTACGGCGTGGTTCAGGTGTCCAACGATAGATGACACTGCGCCATTTCCTTACCGCAAAAACATTATTATTATTAATATTATTATTATTATTATTATTATTATTATTATTATTATTAATTATTATTATTATTATTATTATTATTATTATTATTATTATTATTATTATTATTATTATTATTATTATTATTATTATTATTATTATTATTGTTCCTTGCTAAGGGAAACTGACTGTGCACGCTCGGTTGCACTCGACTATCAGTCCTGTAAGTCACCAAGTAGCACACTTCAGTCGTTACTGGCTTAGAGTGTGTTGAAAACAAATGCTGTATTGATGAGACATGCGCGTGCCACCCAACAGACAATGTATTTTCATTCCTAGTAAAAAACAAAACAAAAAAAGCTACAAGTTTCTGCCGGCTGATGAGGGGGGTGCTCGCTGAAGCCACCTTCTTTCTTGTCCTCCGCAAAGTCGTGCACCGTCTACGGCTCTCCGAGCGCGGCCTCTCCGATGTTCTCGCCAAACTCCAAGTGGTGCAGTGTCTGCAGCATCTTCATCATGGCCATGTGTCGTTCGCGGGGCGGTAGTCCCTTGAGGCGCGCCGCCAGGCTGAGGCAGAAGAGTTCCTCGGGGTCCGAGGAGCGCTCCTGCGCCGCCGCGCCCCCCGCCGCCAGGTGGTGCGGCAGCACGGCAGCCGGCCACATGGCCAGAGCCCAGGGTTGAGCTGGTGCTGCTGGCGCCTCCGCCACAGCCGCTGCCTCGGCTGCCGCGGCCTTGCGCACTTCAGCGTATTCGTCAGGCTGCTCCCGTTTGACTTCGGCCTCGGCCGGAGAAGCCATCTTCAGCGTCCAGCGCCTCCTGCGAGGTTAAAGGGAGAGAGGAGTGACAGCGAGGGTGTAGCAGGCGCGCAAACTCGGGCCGACAGAGTGCGGTGTTAAAGCGGCTTTTGGCCCGTAACCGCTAACTTCCGAGTTCGCCCGTTGGCCAGACTAACTTGCTTCCGCCAGCCGCCAGCAGTGCATGCATGCGCATTCGGATAAAACGCCCCACGGAAAGCAATTTAGGTTCAGAACACTAACGGAAAAAGCTGATCCGGAGTTCCCGGGTTCGAACCCGACCGCGGCGGCTGCGTTTTTATGGAGGAAAAACGCTAAGGCGCCCGTGTGCTGTGCGATGCCAGTGCACGTTAAAGATCCCCAGGTGGTCGAAATTATTCCGGAGCCCTCCACTACGGACCTATTTGTTCCTCTCTTCTTTCACTCCCTCCTTTATCCCTCCCCTTACGGCGCGGTTCAGGTGTCCAACGATATATGAGACAGATACTGCGCCATTTCCTTTCCACCAAAAACCAATTATTATTATTATTAAAAA
>JARKHS020016969.1:0-47756 GCA_030143305.2 Amblyomma americanum | reverse complement strand
CAGAAACTCCCACAGAGAAAATAAATACGCCGCCCATTATCCAAAGATCCAAATGCGTCGCTGAACGTTGTCGCCAATGTCCGCTGCCTTCGTGTGCAGCGATTTGTTGGGCGAAAAGCAGCACAGTGATCCGTACCAACTTCCTCAGAGACGAAAATTCGACCAGCTAAAGTGGAAAAGAGGGTCACTTCGCAAACGACAGCTGTGTCGCACACTGAGCATTGTTTACCAACACTTTCGCTTTGCTTATGGGGCTAAGTGCCTGCAACGATCCACAAGGAAGCAGAACGTTGTTCTGTAAATTGAATTCTGTAGCCACGTTAAGTTTCCAGTGTCATCACCGAGTGTAGTTCTACGAAGTCAATTCCGAAACCATACTGTTTCCATTTCAGACAGTGTCACCACCGAGTGCAAGCAGTCGATGGGAATAGCAAGCGGCCCTACACCTGTCCTTCACAACTTCGATCGCAAGGGGTTCGGTGATCCCCATGTGGCAACAGGTTCACAGCGGTGGCTCGTCGTAGTAGCAGTAGTAGTAGCACTCGCTATCACCGATTTCATTAAGTGCTCCATCCACAAAATCTGACGTTAGGGCCTTAGTGAGTCTTAGCAGGTGGCAGTAAGTGTGGAACGGTGGCGTTGTGAAATAAACTCTGCAACGTCTATCATTTCACGTTCAGTCAATGCTAGCAGGTGCGCGCCGTGGTGGTGCTGTAAAGGAGTAGCATTTGCCACCCACATGCGGCATGAGGGGCCGAGAAAGTCATAGCATGTCGCAATATGTGCGTAGTGGCGGCGTTGTGAACGAAGCCCTTGACAGATGGGGTTAGGGCTCACTACGGGAGTCATTAGCTGGTAGGAGTAGTGCGCAGCGGTGGCGTTGCGAAGTACAGCATTTGTTATCCACAACATTCGATGTTAGCGACTCAGCCAAGGCGAGTATGTGGCAATAGGTGTGCATCGTTGACGTTTCGACGGAGCGGCATTGGTGGACAGCCAGCCCCAGAAGGTGGCAGTAGGTGCAGAGTGGCGCCGTTGTGAAAAAGCAGCACTTGTCATCTACAACCTCCGATGTCACAGGTGGCACATGTGAGACACAGTGACTCTCCGCAAACAAGTCGTAGGAGGAGGTAACCAGTGTGGAACTGTGGCACTGTGATGGAGCAATACGTGTCCACTGCAACCTCTGCTGTAAAGAGCTCAGTGTGTCCTCACAGGTGGCAGTAGGTGCGGAGCGGTGGCGTTATGTAGTAGCAGCACTTGCTTTGTGCCACATCTGTCAGCGCAAGCCGTTGAAGGTAACAGTAGGTGGCAGGCAGCTGTGGGCATAGTGCTACTGCTTATCTGCCTTACAAAACTTCTGCCATTACTAGCCCAGTACGCGTGCAGGTTGCAATAGTTGCACATCATTGCCGTTGTAAAGGAGGAGCACTTTCCACTAACAACCTCCGAATAGATAGTGTACGCGAGTGGCATCAGACGCGGCCCGGTGTTGTGAAGCAACACTTGCTTTGAGCAACCTTTACCATTTGGTGCCGGTAGTAGAAGGCGGCAAAGGCGCGCTCCAGTGGCGTCGTAAAGGAGTAGCACTTGCCCTTTACGACTCAACTATTGGAGGCTCATTTCGCGAGTCTTAACAGGTGAAAGTGAAGGGGAGCAGGGCATTGTGAAGGAGCAGCACTTGCATTTGCAACCTCTTCCATTTGGTGCTCGGCCGGTCCTAGAATGTGGCAGTAGGTAGGCAGTGGTGGTGTTGTGAACGAGTAGCACTGTCCTCGACAACCTCAGCTGTTAGGGCTCAGTTCGTAACTCTCGGCGGGTGGCAGTGGGCCCGCAGTGGTGGCGTTGTGAAGGAGTAGCATTTGCCCTCCACAACCTCGGACATTCGGGCTCGTTACACGAGTCATACCAGCTTGCAGCAGGTGCGTAGCAGCGGCGTTGTAATGGAGTATCACTTGCAATCCAGGATCGCTGATGATGGGGCTTAGTGCGTGAGTAAAGGCAGATGGAAGAACCTGAGCAGCGGCGGCGTTGTAAAGGAGTAGCACTCGCCCTCCACAACCCGTTTTTGGGGGCTTACTAAATGCCATCCAGGACCGCTGATTATGGGGCTTAGTGCGTGAGTAAAGGCAGATGGCAGAACGTGAGCAGCGGCGGCGTTGTAAAGGAGAGAGAGAGAGAGAGATAAAACATTTATTATTTCATTGAATTGTTCTACGAGTCAGGTAGGCGGACTCCTCAGTTCAGGACTCCGGTGGCTTTGGCGGATGTCTGGACCAGTCTGATGATGCGACACTGGTCCTCCAGACCATTGCTGGTCAGGGCTGCCTCCCACTGCTCGTATAATGTCTGTAATGTTTTTAGATGAGGTGGTTTTTGGAGACAATTCCAGGAAATGTGAAACAGCGTAGGCTTATCGCCGCACCATGGACAGAAGGGGCGGTATTTGCAAGGATGAATGAAGCTGTACAAGTACAGTTGAGGGAAGGTATTCGTTTATATTCGCCTCCAAAATGTGGCTTCTGTGGTGAGTTTAATATGGAGAGGGGGATATATTCTACGATCTAATCTAAGCATCTCCAGCCGTTCCCCATAGTTTAATGGTAGAGGGGTGAGGTACGGGCAAGGATCCGCTCGGTTTGTTAGCTCACGAGCTAGATAGTTTGCCGCCTCGTTGACTTCAAGACCTGAATGGCCCGGGGTCCAAGTAATGTTATGGGGGCGTTGAAGTGTAGGTGAGAGGCCCGACGGTATGAGTAGAGCCGCTGTCATTTTTGGGACTCTCCCTGTAATGTAATATTGACAGGCTCGCTTCGAGTCAGTTATGTGAGCTGATTTGTCCGCCAGATCACAATGCCTTATGGCAAGGGCGATGGCGGAGGCTTCCGCCGCGGCAGGATCCTCAGCCCGGAGTGAAACACTCGTCAGTAGTAGAAAATTGTGGTCAAGGGCGACTGCAACAAAGATGCTCGGTTCAGTGTACGTCGCCACGTCTACATAGAATGCTTTGTGATCCGACTCTAGACGCCGGCGTAGATGAGTGACCCTAGCCTCCCGTCTGCCTTTGTGGATTTCTGGATGAATATGTTTTGGGAGCGGAGCCACCGAGATCTGTCTTCTTATGTTTGCAGGTAGGGAAGTGTGTCGCCAGAGCTCTTGTAGATCTCGTGGTGTACCAATGCGCTGAAGAATGGCTCTTCCGGTGGTGGTCTGTTGGAGTCGGGCTCAATGCGATGCTAAGACCGCATCTCTGATGTCCTCAAAGGTGTTGTGGACTCCAAGCTTGATTAGACGTTCGGTCGAGGTGCTTGGAGGAAGGCCGAGAGCTGTTTTGTACGCGCTGCGAATGACAGTGTCGGCCTGCTTAAGTTCTCCCTTTGAGAGATGATGATACGGAAGGCCGTATGCTATTCTGCAGATAACCAAGGACTGTACAAGACGAAGAGTGTCTTCCTCGCGCATGCCTTTCTTGTGGCATGTTATACGACGAATCATACGTGTAATTTGGCGGGTTGTTGTTTTGAGAGTTTTTATGGTATGTCCAGCGCGTAGGTTACTTTGAATCCAAAGCCCGAGAATTCTAATGACCGAGACCTCTCGAATCGGTTGGCCTTCTACATAGAGATCTATTGGTCCAGAGTTTTTTGTAGTTTTGACCGTGCACCGCTTCCAGGAGAAGTTTGCCCTTTTGGGAGTCTACCGCATATCCCCAAGCACTGTGGGGAGCGTTCAGATCTCCGAGTATGACCAGTTGGTTTGAGCCTGCTATATGAATAGTTTCATGTATAATTGGTCTGAAGTCTTCTCTTGTGTTGCGAGGTGGGCTGTACAAAGGCTGTTGTAAAGGAGTACTTGCCTTCCACAACCTCTGTCCTTAGGGGCTCACTAAATGAGTCATAGCAGTCGACATTGGGGGCTCAGCGATGGCATTGTCAAAGAGTAGCACTTGCCATTGACAACCTCTAGCACTGACAGCTCACTAAATAAGTCACAGATGGCGGCAGCAGGTACACAGTGACGGCGCTATGAAGCATAACCACTTGCCTGCCCCAACCTCTGACATTAGGGGCTCACTAAATGAGTTAACAGGCAGCAGTAGGCACGCAGCAATGGAGTTGTAGAGACGTAGCACTTGCCATCGACAACCTCCGACGTTGGGGTCTCGGTACATGGGTCATAGCACATGCATATAGGTGCGGAGTGCTCGTGTTGTAAGGAAGCACTTGTCATTCAGGACAGCTCATGCTGGGGGCCGAATGTGAGTCATGGCAGATGGCAGGAGGTGCACAATGGTTATGTTTAAAGGAGTAGCACTTGCCTTCCACAACCTGTGTAACTGGGGCCTCATTAGATTAGTCATAGCAGGCGGCAGTAGGTGCGCGGCGATGGCGTAAAGGAGTAGCTACTCCCATTTGATGATCATCCGGTTCTGGAAGGTAGCAGTAGGTGTGCAGCAGTGCCATTGTGAAGGAGCAGCACCAGCCATTAGGAGTTCAATTCATTACCTACAACAGCTGGCAATAGGTGCGCAGTGGTGGCATTGTAATGGAGCAGCACTGACCCCCGGAACCTTAGCTTAACGGCTTCAGTGAGTCGGCAGGTACCAGTAGGTGCAGAGTGGCGGTACTGTGAAGTAGCACGCCCTTCAAGACCTCTATATTGTGCTCAGCAAGTTCGAGGATAAGCAGCACTCGCATTTCGCAGTCTCCCGTTAGGAGCTGAGCGAGCCATAGCAGGTGACAATAGGTCCTTAGTGGTAGCGTTGTGAAGTAGTATAATTTGCCCTCCGGCCACAACCTGTG
Organism: Amblyomma americanum; assembly: GCA_030143305.2. NCBI lineage: Eukaryota > Metazoa > Arthropoda > Arachnida > Ixodida > Ixodidae > Amblyomma > Amblyomma americanum. Next base: position 42,954 of record JARKHS020016969.1, on the reverse strand, counting down.
CCATTTAGTGCTCAGCCAGTCCCAGCAGGTAGGAATCGGTGCACAGCGGTGGCATTGTGAAGTAGCACTTGCCCTTCAACACTGCACTCAGGAGCTCAACAGGTGAGTCATGGCACTTTGCAGTAGGTGCGCAGCGGTGGTGGTGTCAAGAAGCAGCACTTGCCCCCAGCAAACCCATGCAGTTAGAAGCCCATTACGTGAGTCATGGCAGGCGGCATCAGGTGCAGACAGGTGGCGTTGTATGGTTTCACCTGCCTCCCACCTCTGTGACGGCGTGCTCAGCCAACCGTAGCAGGTAGCAGCAGGTGCGAAGCGCGGAGCCTTATGAAGTAGTACCGCTTGTCCTCTGCGACCTCTGCTATTTGGTGCTCAGCCACACTCAAGAGGAGGCATCAGGTGCGCAGCTACGTCCAAGTAGGTAGGACTAGGTTCAGAGCGATGGCGGAGTGGCGTACGAATTCGTCTCCTTTCATCGACGGACGGTCACTTGCTAAGATCAGTCACCGTTGAATGAAAACTCTCTGTGCCGTCGTCGATGCTTCCGGCTCGGCTTCACAGCGCTACGTGGCTGTCGTCGTTGTGTCGGCCTCTGGTTGGCACAGCTCTGAAGGAAGCTGTTGTGTCGGCGTGGCCGCCACACGATATTGTTGCTGTTGCCTCAAATACGATATAACAGAAGCAAGACATGAATCTTCTTTCTCGTCACGTCTCGATCTCTGAATAGAGGTCGTCTCCGTTACAGAAACGTGTTAAAGCAAAATTCTCTTGGTCTATGCAGGGACAGTATAGGCTTAGGAGGAAAATAATTTAAACTACAAAAAAAGCGCACACACTGAATTAGCTCAATGGATTGTGCACCTCGAACGTAGCCTCCATCTCATGGCTAGTACAGTACAGGGCCTCCTGCGCTGGTATGAGGGTGCCACCGCCCCGCTATATCGAGTGGCACCAACGGTAAAAAGAGCATTTTCCGCCTGCACTGAGGCAGGAGGGACGCAAGGGCTCAGGTGATAGAACAGCGCATCGCTGGTAAAAAAAAGTCGGTCTTTGTAGATGCAGCTAAGAGAGAGCCATGGTGGCAGCAGCAATGGACTATGCTCACAAGCAGCTAGCCAGTGTCACCACAAGGGGTTGTACCTTTACTGAGGCATAGGAGGCCGCGATTGCTCTCACAGACGCCGCAGGCAACAGAAGAGGTGAAACCCTGGTTATCATCTCGGACTCACAGACTGCATGTAGGAATTTTCCTGCGAGGCAGAATTGTCAGGAATGCTCCCTGCGTTCTTAGCCAAGGTGGCTCAAGCGAAGAAAAACAGCCTACCATGTGGGCACCGGGGCACACTGGCCTAGCCGGGCACCATGCAGTGGACACCATCACTCGAGGATATACTAACCGAGTGATGGCTGATGCGCTGAGACATAATGAAGCACACTAAGGGACTAAGGATTTATCCCCCAGCCCTAAGCCAACTCACTAAAGCGCAGACTAAGTTGGAAACAGCTCCAAACAAACACATATCCACGCTTATTTATTCTAAACAAGATACACTCCACTACATACAGGCCCACATGCCGATGGTGTGGAGAGACAGCCACACTATAACCCACCACATGGGGATGCCGACACAACCCTGCAGTCCCAGTCATACACAATTCTATGCCGGAGCAGTGGGAGGTCGCAGTCCAGCTGGGAACCCGGTGATCATCTTTCACTGGTCGAACGGGCCCAAACCGCCGCAGGAGTCCTGAACTAGGGACCCCATCCATGAAGACTCCCATGGCGCTATGAGCAATGTATAAATGTTTTCTCTCTCTCTCTCCCATGCGCCTAGTGTAAGAGTAGCATCACAAAGTGAGAGTTGTACGTGTAATGTTTTGAGGCATCACGAAATTTAAGAACGCAAATCAGTTTTTTGTTCTTTAGAGACAGCAATGCGGAATGTGGGAAAAATTCGTACACCGTTAAGCATGTCTATGCCATTTGAGAAGAAACTACTAGTGCCGCGAGACCTACAGATATTATTCAAAATGCAGGGCTCGGTATCGCTAGTTCCCTTCTGCTAGTGCTCTTTGCTATCTTCTGGGCTAGCAGACGATGTAAACGCGAAACAACGCAACACTTGCAAAGAAGGGAAGAATTTGAAGAATTTAGATGTTTGGTAGCACCAACATTACGCGGCGAAAAAGACAAGAAACCACCTGGCAGCCTACAAGAGGGCCACCTGTACGCTCTCCGGGGAAGTGGCCGCGCCATATCACACCTCGTGGAGCTGCCAGCGCATTGGAACACAGCAGCTCTCAATAAACTCGGCATGGCTTCAGTCAAATTCAAAGCAAAATCTGTCACGCATTTGAACTTCCACTCAACAAAGCAGCAACAAGCAGTTTTTAGTCAAGCATATCTAGTCTTGCTCGGATTGTGACAAGTACAAGGCACAATGCCACCGAACTATGTGTGCAAAGGTTTTTGATGGCTGAATGCTTCGTTCTTCTCCAATCAAGACAAAGCAGCCCTATTACTTCACATATTCAGTAACAGTTTTATTGAAGTTCATGCCCTTTCTTGTATCATACACATCATATGTACACCAAAGAAATCAAGATACTTAAATTAGAAGATGCTATGCTACGTAAAAGTCTCCTTTCAGGATTCTTCATCAGAGCTTAGCTCTTCATCCTCAAGCTCAGGCATAGGATACCTCAGGATGGCAGCCACGCCTGTCAGCTGGTCCAATTCTAGAAGTCAGAAAAAACAAACATCGTCACATCAGTCAATATATGTACTAGTATCAGTATGAACATAAGGCACGCTCATTGCCAGCACTTTTTCGAGAAGTAACAAGTCTAACATAAAAAGGTTTCATATGAAAAACAACCTGATACTTGAGGTGCGTACAAAACTGTAGCTATAACCCTCGTAATTGTCTAGGGCATACCAGGCATCTTTTATGCCATGCGCAATTAATTATTTAGCTAAATTCAATAAGTTTGGGAGCCTTCTTAACCATATTCTTGAATAAAATGCGATAGAAATTAGGTTGCCTGCTATGGTGTCTACAATGAGTGCCTAATGTTGTTCTTGCAATATGTACAATATCTTCATAACAGATCACCAGAATAGTCTCGGTACTGTTACACACACGCAAATGATAGTTTAATCACAGCACATGGATACTTAGTTTATTTTACCGTTGGATATGATTCATTGTTTTGTAAGAACATATTTCTGACAGCGTTATATGAAACGGAAAGAATGGATTGGTTAGTGAAAGCATTTCTATTAAGGAAAGATGGCAACACATACCTGAGTGTTTGAAAACCGTAATTTGTGCGTGGACAAGGTACATACCAATATTCGTAGTGTCTTGTGTTGTGAACAGCGGTATTTTCCCGTAGATTCGCAAGGTCAGAAAAAAATGTGCTGTCACTATGTACCTGAGATTTGTACTGCTGAATTACACGGTACTGATGAATAACCCTTGCATCCATAATGCGGTATTTTGCAAATAGAGCACTCGTATGTGCTAAGTATGTGGCACCCGCAATTGCTCTGACTGCATTTTTTTGTAATGTCAAAACCTTTTGAATATTAGTTTGCGTCGTTGTACCCCAAACCAAATGACAATATTTAACATGAGAGTCAAAGAGGGCATGGTAAATAACAAGTTTTGTCTTAGTAGGTATCATGCACTTTAACCTTCTGATGATATTAATCTGACCCACTAATCTACCTTAATCTATTTTCTGGGGTGGGCCAACTTCCAAATTTTGGGGGCACTCAGATTTTCAAATCTAGCGGTGCCCTATGATTGGCCCACTGGTGGTTATGTGGTGCTGAACGTCATGACCCTCTCAATCGCATTCATAGATCAAGGGGAGCCCTCATACCGCCACTGGAGCAGTGGTGCAGCCATCTGTGAGGCTTGTGTGACCCAGGTTGCTCTTGTCAAGCCTCTGTGGGCAAGCATCTCAACTCGGTGGGCAGGTTGCCACATGCCATGGTGAACAGGCTGTGTGACGCTGCAAGGTCACGTGACTTCTCTCGGCCAATCATTAATTTAACTGCCACCTGCCGTGGTGGGTAGTTTTCTCGCGATCCGGTGGGCAGGGCATTTCAAATTTGGCAGTGCTCTCCGACTAATCAGTTGGGGTCATGTGACTTTGGTGATGTCATCAGGGTCACCCCAACTGACCAATCATGAAATTTCGTTACAGAGAAACCAGAAACTGCATGACCACAAGCTAAATGCTACCACATTAATAATCAAACTATTAATTTCTAGGGGCTACATGAAAACTGAATTGAAGAAGTTGCAAAGCTTCGAAAGCAACAAATAACTTTTTCATTATGGTCTCTCGCCCATCAAGGAACAAGAGCCACTATTCTGACAAGCACGAATGAGACCCTTACGCGAACTGCTCAGATGCCATGCAATGCATGGTTCCATGCAGAGCAAACCACCAACGCATAAGTTTTACAATGGCCTACCCTCGTTTTCATTTATTTTATAGGAATGCCCAGGAACATAAAAGCTAACTGCCGAAATCAGGAACACGGTCCAGTTGAGATCTCTCCACGACTAGGACCTGTGCGACCGAGATAGGCACAACTTTAGCGCACCAGCTAATTTTAGACATAAGAAACAACTACTGAAACTGCACCAAGACCTTTTCTACAAATAAAGATCCTTAGCATTCGGTACCTCATAATACCTTGCCTGCATAATAAAGTTTCCTCCATTCTTCGTTATATATTTACTCTGAAAATGTTCTCTGCAGTACCAATAAAGCCCACAAAATATTATATTATCAGTGGCAGAAGTGTGCCTGGGACACGATAGATGGGTGAGCACTTCCCTGTTCTCTGTGCCCAAGTTTGCACAACAACTGCTGCCTTCCACCTGAGTGTAGGCACAATCTATCACTTTTCTAGTGTTTTGGACACTCCTTCACTTCAGAGTGTGAGAAATAAAATGTCCAGAATGAGCATTGTTTCTAAGAGTTATGGCACTGCACTTTTTTTTTTCCAGACTACAAACTTTCTGTTTAAACTTTTTTTTTAACTTTTAAGTACCCCTACAGTAACTTAATATGAATACTTTGAAATATTCATGTAGCACAAAATAAACAATACTCTTGCTTTCTCTGCATGACAGTGCTAGCATGGTTCAATTCTGAATTCATGCACCTGTCTTTTACATGAGCTCTAGGTTTGTATACATGACATGTCTTGCATATCCTGACATATGCATACAATGCAAATCCCAGACATCACACAACTCACTCCAGTGTGCCTTCAATTGCTATCCCAAAGGATGAGTTTAAATAGAGCTACAACAAGTATTCATGTCTGCTGCCCTCAACGTCCGATCCCTTGTTCAAGAGTGCAATACGCTTTGAGTGTGCAGAGTTTGTCCCTAGAGACTGCTAAACAATAAGCTCGATTATAACCTGTACAAATGACAACCAGCTAACACTAACAGCAACAACAAAGACCAGCACAGGTGGCAGCATAATCAGCAGTGTTTTAATAATGTGATCAACAACATTACAAATCTGCAGCACGCCTTTTTCAAAATACGGCTCTTTTCACGCAAACAACAAAGATGTGAATAAGATATGCCAGGGTATCTGTGCCTCTAAACCTTTTCTGTGACCATTTAAAAATGAAAGCAGCGCAGCCTTGAAGCCAGGCAAAAGCAGGTGAGGTCACTTACGTTCCCCAGAGATATGTAGGCTGGAGAAAATCTTCACGTCACCTCCGTTTTCTCGCACAGAGTCAACAAGTGCAACGTAACGTTTCCTTTTACTCACGTCCTGACATCTAGAAAGGAATAAAAACACATCATTCTCAACTACACCACTCTGGAATGCATACAACAGCCATGAACAAAGCTCAATGCAAGTATGAAAGCCAAGAAAGAATCCAGACAGGACATGTGCAAGCAGAACGATTTTGTCTTGAATCCAATACCATCTGTGCCAGTGTGAATCAAGCAGTTTGCTGAGCACAGTATCACATACACTGGCTGGTAAGGTAAACAGTAAAACAGCAACAAACAGCAATAGGCACGAAGTGAAGCTGTGGGTACTATGGGTTTATGGTAACGTCTCATGCTGCTTCAACAAAGATGCTGGACATTTGATTTTGATGAAGAGATAGCTTTATGTACAACTAGTACATGTCTTAAACTGTGGAGAGTGATGCACCTTGAGCCAGCTCTCAAAGCTAACAACCACAGTCGGCTAAAACAACCATGTGAAAGAAAAAAAGGTGAGCTCCCAGAGGTGCACAGCTTAGGTAAATATCCCGCCAACACCTCAGGAATTAAATTATAAAAGTAGACAACACTGCCGTAATGTCATCTTTCTCAGGTGTTACTGATCCCAAGTGACATCACGACCTCAAGGTAACATGAGGGTCACTGATCCTGACCTTGCGTTCCCTCCTTGGCACTTTTGCGGAGTAAAGAGGAAGTTAAGGGGGGACACTGGTTCTGAGGCTGTTTGTGTTGTTTTTTGGCCAATTTTAATAAAAATGTACAGCCTGACAAATTTTTTAATGCTGATCTCAAATATGCCATTGGTTTTCTTGTAGGCCAGTTAGTTTTCAAGATAATTAATAATCAACTTCCATTGTTTGAGGCCTAAATGGTAAAACAATGAGTTGGTAAAAACTGAATTTTAAGGAATAGTTACATAGCTAGAAGAGTAAAGAATGAAGTGTTGGGAGCAGTTTTTTGATATGTTAATTATTACTCATTTTACAGCATTATGAATTTCAGTATACAAAGTGTGTGCGTCAGGTGGAAGTAAACTAATCAAAATAATTAAATTTTGAACCCAAAAACAAAAAATCTGCTCTCAACACTTCACAGAGCATACATTCAGCTTCCTATTGCAAAAAGAATTTCGGCTCTACATGCTTCGGGTGCAAAGATATCGAGGCCGCAAAACTGCTAGTAGTCAACAAATTATGTTTTGAGAAAAGTGCAAAAAACAAACAGAGAACAATTTAACCAATATTTACAAGTGCAACACACATATTTACAACACAGAATGGCTAGAAGCCCCCAGGGATGTAGTCCCTTTGCTTTCCATTGTCCAAGTGCCGCTTCTTGAAAGCACTTTGGACATTTTCAGCCGCAGCATGTTTCCGGGCAGACTTGTGTTCCCGACGCTCATCTTTTTCCGTCATTCTTTTACTGGCTTTTGCACTAGTATTGAGACCAAGTTCTCTCAAAATTATTTTAGATGTTCTCTCGCTGCCTGCATTGAAGCGCATTACTGCCTCGGCCACGGCAGCTTGTACAGTGTACAAAGATGCGTGGCGCTCCTTGGGTGCCAGGGCCCATATCAGAGAGTGCAGACTCTCGTTGCTATTCTGCGTCTTGCCCCTGTGGCAGCGCTCAAGGAGCTTCCTTTCTGATAACCGCTCGTAAATGGGAAGCAATGCCTTGCACACATGAGGTGGAAGGTTGTGGCGGTGCTTTGGTGCAGGCTCCCCTCGCGATGCCGCCGCATTGTGCTGGCACCAGGAGTTTGGCCCTGATGGGCACAAACTGTGATCTGACGTCTCATCATTAGAGGTAATATGACGGTATGTCGCCATCACAGCTTTGTGCATTGAGTCCACGTCCCCTTTATGAGACTTGAGTGCCCAAGCATAATAGGAGCTCAACTTGGTGATCATGCTTCCGGTTAGTTTACCCTTGCCTCCAAGGTTTTCTGTCCCTTTCTGCTTGGCAATCAAATTTCGCAGGGCTGTCCCCATGCGCTTCTTGACGTGATTTATGCAGTCCTCCTTTTCCACTTTGACGTAGCCATATACATCTGCTTCTTGCAGTGCAAGGAAAGCACGGCTGTCGCCATCTGACAGCATAGTGGTGTAGCGAAGGCCATTCTTTTTGAGAGACCTCTCGAAAAGTATAAGGGCTGCTTCGACCTCCATTTCCCCCGCTTTTTTTTCTGTGTTTTTTTGGCAGAGGTGGTCAGCCCTCCAGGCTTGGTAGGATGGCTCATCAGGTTTCGGGCCTCGTTCGCAGCCGGCACAAAAATTGCAGAGCACAACATAGTCGAGCACAAGTCCGGTGAACAGTTCTATGACTGTGCCCACACCTATGTGAGATGTGTGGCCCCGTGTCATCCATGTGCCGTCATAAGAAACAGCGATGTTGCCGGGGTTTCCGAACCGCAATTCACTGTAAAGCTCCCGAACCGATCGCGCACAGTCAGCGGTCATTTCTTGGGCTGCTCGAGTTGCAGCGGGCGTCAACTTTTTTTTTATGTAATCTTGCCATGTTTTCGTATGAAGGCCGCGATGAGAAATATTCATTGTTGAGAAAATATCGTTCAGGGCCGTTTGCTGGTTTCCAGTGCTCTGCATTGCACGGGCAGCAAGCACATTCACTACGAAGGGGTTCACCTTCCTATCGGCACAGGCCCGCGGTGAGCTCCAAGAAGAGGAAGTGTCCCCGCAGTTCACGCACTTGAGAACAAGTTTAACGGCGAGCCCATATTCCCGCTCACCTTTTTCGACGCTAATATCACCGCCGCACGTACTGCACTTAGCGAGCCTTAGCAGATCGTTTAGCGACGCCAGGCTAACGATCGTGAAGCACGCCTCATCAAGCGGACGGTCCGCCGCGCTGCTGTCATCGCGAAAACAGTCCGACTTCCGCTTCGTTGCTGGAGTTGACGCGAGTTCTCCGAGTTTTTTCTTGGTTCTGATGACGTCTCGCTGCACATCTGAGGGCCGCAGCATCACAGTATCGTGGCGTATGCGGCCGCTGGCAGTAGCTGCCTCTCGGGCCGAGGAACGCGTTAGGCCTACTTCGACCTCGGTACTGTCGTCGACTCGATCGTTCGGCGCATAACTTCCGTCGTTCTCAGCACAGACAGCTGGAGCAGGGGGTCTCTTGAGGTTATTAATCAAGGACTTCTTCCTCTTCTTGCCGAACTTCTGCCGCGAATGAAACTTGCGCGCTGATCCAGGCATCGCAGTGCGTTCTCGCCTCGGCTCGATACAAAGAAAGCGGCGCGTCTCCCCGCGGCTTGGCCGCGCAGAGCAGACGATGCCAGCCAGCTCCACCAATCGGAAGGCGACCTGCTGTCACGTGCGCCCAGGCAGCCAATAGGCTCGCGAAAGGCACCTTTTCTTTTTTGTTATTTGCTAGGCAACCAATGGACGAAAGGAAGCAGCAGTGGCGGGAAATTGAAGACGAAAGACGGCTCTTTCAAACGAGACCAAGATGGCTGCGGTGCCGCGCATGAAACGAGAGCTATGCGGCGCGGAACACAGCTGTTTCGGAGCCGATTTCAGCGCAAATTCGGGCGACGTAGATTATGTAAATTTATATTATGACTAAAATACTGATCTTAGAGGTGAAAAACTTGGCAGATAGGTAGATAGATAGCCGCCGATTTCGAAAATACCGGTTTCGAAAATTTGACTTTTTCGCGAATTTTTGGCCCGAAAGACCCGTGTCCCCCCTTAAGAGGCGTTGGGAGAATGCCACATAGTCGGTGTGGGAAGGTGCGGTGGGCGACTAGGAAATTATCAGTGCAGGGAAGGAGGCTCTCTGCCAGACTCCCTACAGACACACACATACACCTCAATTTAAGCACAGGAATGTTTAAAAGAAAGAAATAGGCAAGAACAGTGACATGTCAAGCCATACACTGTGACTATATGCCATCATCTTTACATACAGATTCTAATTACTTATCAACAACCGTGTGCATCAGGATATGAAAATCTGTTGCTACCCTACACAGTGAAACCTTGTTATAGCGAACAAGCAAAAAATCGTAAAATAGTTCGTTATAGCCAAAATTCGTAATATAAAATTTCATCAGAAATGCTTTTGCAAATTATCTTGCAGCCAAAGCGGCATGCTCGAGCATCACTGCCATTGCACCACTTTAGACGTGACGAGCAGGGCCGACGAAACTAGTAGTAGTGCAGCTGGAGGGTGTGCAGTTATTCGTTTGAATCTGTGGGCTACAGCAAAATCATTTCAAATGATGATCAGGCAAATATCCGCTATATGCACTGCAGTTCATTTATTCAACATGTTCTTTCCTGTATAGGAGCCATTAACATGTGTTGCAAAGCCCTGCTCTGCATTCCTCATGTACCAGGCACCCAGCAGCCAAAGGAGCGGCCAGATTGGCCAATGTAGTGCATGCCTGTATAAGCGAGTGAATGGTTGAATGCAATTCCAAATGGTTTCGTTTATGGTTTATGGGCGCTGAACGTCTCAAAGCGACTTAGGCTATGAGGGACGCTACAGCGAAGGGCTCCGGAAATTTCGACCACCTGGGGTTCTTTAACGTGCACTGACATCTCACAGTACACGGGCCTCTAGAATTTCTCTTCCATCGAAATTCAACTGCCACGGCTGGGATCGAACTCGCGTATTTTGGGTCAGCAGCCAAGCACCATAACCATTGAGCCACCACGGCGGCTAAATTTCCAAATGTGGAAGCCACAAATTTTGTAGCATACAGTAGAATCTCGCTAAACGGAGGTCGGTTAAACGGAACCAACGCTTAAATAAAACAAATGCCTCGCAGTTGGTTCGTTTTGTATTAAGGCAATGTAAAAAAAATCTCATTAATCGGAACAAAAATTTTCCGACCACCGTATAAAGGGAACCGAAAATAGGCTCGAAACTGCAACTTGACGTGAATGCGCAGCCCCATCGCGGTACGCATCACTGCCCCCCTCCCCCTCTTTCCGATTGACGTCTTTGAACGTATCCGGTTTCCTCGCACAGTGCAACCGCATCGCTTGCTTTCTGTCACGGTGTGCTTGCAGTTGTGTTCAGCTAGGCTTAAGCCTTACATCTGCTGTTGAGCGTCGCCTGCGACATTTCGTCGCGAAGTCAGCATCCGATGGCAGTGCAGAAGCGACCTCACAATGCCCTTATGTTAGAAAGGAAGGTGGGGATAATCAACGACTTCGAGAGTGGTCGCTTCACAAAAACAGCGCCTGCGACGAACTACGCTGTGCCCAAGAGCAGCCTCACGAGGATACTTCAGGACAAGGATATGCTGCGGCAGGCTTTCGGGAAGTCACGCTTTGGCCCTCAAAGAAAACGACTGCGGGTGGCCAACCGCTAATCTGGAGAAGTGCCTTGTGGTTTGGCTGCGGAGAGCCCGCAGTGAAAACATTTCGATCAGCGGGCCACTCATTTACGCGCAAGGAGAAGAATTTGTTCTGCAGCTCGGCATCGAAGGTTTCTCGTGCAGCGAAGGGTGGTCGACGATATTTAAAGATCGGAATGGCATAGTGTGTCGTGCCGTTTCAGGGGAGGCTGCCGCTGCAGACACGACAGCATGTGGGGACTGGCGAGCAAGACGTCTCCCCAAAATTCTGCAGAAGTGAGCAGCCTTGTCTGGTATTGGTGGCCCCATCCAAAGAAAACAGTTGCGAGAGCTAAAACAAGCATAGAGTCCTTTTTCACAAGCCAATAAATTGCAGTTCCCACTGATTTCCACGGAATAAGTGGACTATTGACATTTTTTTTTCATTTCAGTAGTGCTTTGAAAAAAAAAAAAAAGTTCACTGCTTACTGCTTTTGTGCAATAAAGTTTGTGCCGATAGTATACCATTCTCTTTATTATCTAGATTTTGCATTTGAGATCTGCTTCCGTGGAGACTGCCAACTGCGCGCGCACCTGCCTCGTCGGGACCAAGCAGCACGGAACGGAATGCGAAATCCGGAACCTTCTGTCGCTAAACGAAATAAATTGAATAACAAGTTGTGCGTTACAATAGGAAATTTCAAATGCCAAAAACAAGGTTTTAGGTAAAAATGGAAGAAAACTTGTAAACACACACTTGTATCTAAACGACGAAAATGGGAAGAATGTTCTGCAAAATAAAAAATGTTTGGTATTCTATTGACCTACCTGTGAAAAAAATTAAACTTTTATCTTGAATAGTATCCTTGCTACAAAATAATAACAGGAAACAATATAGTTGGGCACCGGAGCAAGGCCGCCTGTGTTCCAGGCTGGTTTCCGTCGTCGCCAATGTCAGAACTGAATCCCGACGAAAAGGCAGTATCTTTAGACTCGTTGCTGCTTGGGTCATCGATAAAACCAATCGCAGACAAAGCGGAGTCCCGAGATCTGCGAAGTTTTAGACCGCGCGCCGCGCATCTGGAGGCTGCTAAGCGATTCCGACTCTACCATGTCTTCGGAGCGTGTTCAAAAATGCCGCCTTAAGGAAAAAAAAGTACTACATCGAAAATAAAATTTCATTTGTCTAATTACAAGCCAGATGACGCAGCACGTTTGTAAGCAGCACAGAAGGCTCCGAGGTCGAGCGGCGAAGTTAACATTAGCGGGCAATAAACATGGTACCGTGTCTTTGTAGCGCAAAAATGCCACCTCTCGAGAAAAAAGGAAACTACATCAGACACGAAACTTTGGTTCTTTGACTACAAGGTAGATGCGCAGTGTGGTTGTAAACAACACAGAAGGCTCTCAAAACGAAGAGCGAGATCGTTGTTAGCATGCTAACAATGTTCAATGGGTGCAGTAAGGAAAGTGTTAACCACTGCTGCTAAGAAGGAGAGGTGTCGAATGATGGCATGTCGAATGATGGCAACATCACCTTACATCGTGGAATGGTTCAGCAACAGTTCACATGTGGCAAGTGCGAGCTATCAGTACCAAACTTGCTTGTTTATATTAGCAGAACACCAATTCTGACACCTCTCACCAAATACAGCATAAGCGACAAGGTACAATAACAGTGCTTAGCCAACTTTATATTTAAAACTTCCCTGCAAGCCCTGTAACAAACCTTAATTTTGCACTTTATGTATACTATGCTCAATCAGGTTGCTCATATTCTGAGCCTATGTGATTATAACACAATAGATGCATTGACTGACATGTGAGAATGATGAAACTAAATAAAGTGGCTGCAGTGACCAACTGGGCGACAAAAAGAAGATTAGTACAAGACACTTTCGCAAGGCACTAGCAACCTGAGAAACCGTGTCTGCTATGCAAATGAGCCATCACCGAGCGCTCACCGAAACAGGTTGTCCGAAATCAACAGAGTCTCAATGGCCTGGCCCTCATTGGCACTCTCCACGTGTTTGGTGCCGTAGAAAGCTCGACTAGGCTCTGTCTGCAGAATCTGGTAGAACTGCTCCAAAGCCTTCACTTCCCCAGCTGCCTTGGTGTCACTCAGCTTGGACTGCACCGAGGGGTCCTGCAGGATCTCTGCACAGAGGAGTCTACAATCAGCACGCCACTACGTTTTGAAACAGCTAACACACATCATTCAGTGGGCACTGAGTAGACCTGAAGGGACGCTGAGAACAAAGTGAAGCTGGCCTATATCAAGTTGGTAGTTTGGTTTAGTTTGGTTTACTGGGGGTTTAATGTCTTAAAGCGACTCAGGCTATGAGGGATGCCATAGTGAAGGGCCCAGGATAATTTCAACCACTTGGGGCTCTTTAACGTGCACTGACACCGCACAGTACACGGGTCTCTAGAATTTCGCCTCCATCGAAATTCGACCACCGTGGTCGTGATCGAACCTGCGTTTTTCGGGTCGGCAGCTGAGCGCCATAACCCCTGAGCCACTGCGGTGGTCGGCCTATATGAAGTGATTACTGCGATTCTAAATGACACAGGGGCTACTTTCACTGAAAAAATGGAATTTTTATTGGTATATGCTAAAAAAGGCCACAAGCTAAGATAACATGTTTTGCCGTCCCCAACCCTATTCACATGCAAGATGCAATGATGTCAAGACTGATTTTCGTGTGCAGATCTCCGAAGCCAGCCTGCACTAGCCTCTACTTTCAAATGGCCATAAGAGAGTTCATTTCAGTCTAGACGTCACAAGTTTGAATCGAGTGGTACAAAAAATAACGTTCCAGATATAAATCCAATTTTCTCAGCAATAAACGCGTCCTAATGCCAAAGATCAACAAAGCCACAAAAAGCAAAGCAACTGATTTTCAGATAATTACTGTGTCCTATAAAGGTTGTATGTGGGGTTTAACGTCCCAAAGTGACACATGGGCCATGAGGGACACCGGAATGGAGAAGTTTTGTACCAATTTCCTGAATGAACGTCCCCGTAAGAGCATATTTTCTTTAGGCACTCGAACACACTATCGTCGCTGTACATGTATGGCAGGAATAGTCAAGGCGATGCGTTAATGTATATGTCGACGGCTTAATGCTTGAGAGAATATGCAATGTGCTGTTCAATTGTCTAACCTCTACCATCCCCAATGAGAGGAATTTACAGCTGTATAGAGAAGAGTTGGATTCATCAAAATACTGATCCTTGAAGCTGTGCAACACATGCTCTCAGCTTATCGAATGCGGAACTGCTTCTATGGTCAGCAACGATAATGATGAGGATGAATTCAGAAAATGTTCCATTCTGTGTCTGACTGCTCAACAAAGCGAAAAAAAAAAATTGACAAAGTAATGAAACTGCACCAAACCAATGCAATCATACTTGTGTGATGATACTGTCGCCGACATAGGGTGGGCAAAGTGATGTGCTAGTGCTAGGCACCGCTTGCCCCTTACTGTTAGACACTTTGCTGTCTTCCTCATCTTGGGTTATGGGGGTTTAACGTCCCAAAGCGACTGAGGCTATGAGGGACGCCGTAGTGAAGGGCTCCGGAAATTTTGACCACCTGGGGTTCTTTAACGTGCACTGACATCGCACAGTACACGGGCCTCTAGAATTTCGCCTCGAAATTCGATTGCCGCAACCGGGATCGAACCCGCGTCTTTCGGGTCAGCAGCCGGGCGCCATAACCACTGAGCCACTGCGGCGGCCTTCCTCATCTTCATTCCTTCCCCCTTTGTAAACGTATTTTTCCGTAACATTATGCTTTATAACTACATCTCCTTCATCTTGAATTTAGTGCACATTCAGTGTACACCACCACTACTAAGACTAAGAACCTGTTCTGCTCCCTGAACAGTGCTCTCGTAAGAATACTCCAGTTGGACACAAAAATGCATTCACCACACTCTCGTTATGAAAGCAAATAGTCCAGCTTAAGTACTCCCAGATAACAAATCGTGCCAGAATTTGCCATTGGTGAGTGAGAATAAACAGCTACAGATAAATTGTTGGTCAAATGGTTAGGGGAATCCCCCAAGGTGGAGTAGATTTTTAAGAAGCGAGTAATTACTCATTGGCATCCGCCCAAGTGCAGCCATACGGCTACAAAGGAAAGCTGTACAGCTTTCTCAGAAACTTCATAGCTAAATAAAAATTCGTCCTGGTCCGGGGTTCAAACACGGGACCATCGGTTCACCGGAGCAGTCGCTCAACCAACTGAGCTAACCGGGACAACAAGCTTATGGTGGGGCGAGAGCGAATTGATCAATAACTCGAAGTGGGAACAGTGTTGGCGAAATGTTTAGGGGAATCCCCCATGGTGGAATAGATTTGTAATAAGAGAATATTACTCACTGGCATTCAATCAAGCGCAGCCGTACGGCTGCACTTGGGCCCCGGTTAGCTCAGCTTGACGTCTTGGTTAGCTCAGTTGGTTGAGCGACTGCTCCGGTGAAGCGGTGGTCCCGTGTTCGAACCCCGGACAAGGACAAATTTTCCTTTAACTACGAAGTTTCTGAGAAAGCTGAACAGCTTTCCTTTGTAGCCGTACGGCTGCGCTTGGGTGGATGCCAATGAGTAACATTCCCTTCTTAGCTCCAGATAAAGTTTCTTTCCAGATGCTGTTCCACAACCAACTAACAAGCATGTGCATCAAAGTGATCTTGGATTGCAGAGTACACTTGTTTGGAGATTTGAAAACTGGTGTCATCTACTTGTTCCACGATGCAATGTATTACCTGACAAACAAGGTCCTTTTGCCATCAGGCAGTCAATCAACAGACACCACAATGAACCACTGAACATGACTGAATTACGCAAACATGGATACCAGGCGAATTGTGCAGGTATGCACAGTAGATTACTGACAGTACAAAACCAATGGTGGCAGCTTAACAGTGCGTGCCAACAACATGATTTTGCTACATAAACATTTTTTTGGACTGCTACAACACTGTGATTATATATATAAAAAAAGTAAGGACCACAGGCATCAGTTTTTGCAACTTTCAAAAGCCTCACATAACATGTAAAAATGGCCACAGGAAACATGAACATCAGTGAGACTGAGTGCCAGAGCAACCCTAGCTACAGCAGCCAACTACAAGCAGAGATTCAGAGAAGTGAAGTAGGTGACAGCTTCATGAAAAGAGAGCAAGTGGCATGTTGCAACAAAAAAACCTTCCAAAATTAACTTCCATAATTTCCAAACAAGGAGGAGGTCTGTTCTCAAGCTCCTTGGAGTGCCCCTAAGTGAATGCCAAAAACAAGTAGTGCATCAAACATTGACAGTGTCGTACAAAAGAACGTAGAGTTGCCCTCGTCTCTTCGTTGGTTCCAAAAAGAACAAACTTCAGCTCAACTGACTAGTTTGTGCACACTAAATGTATTTTGTGTCATAATCTGCTCTGTGACGTCACTTTCAGAGGGCTTCCTGTTTACTGTGCGATCTGCAGCAAGGAGCAAGCGCAGCGCTTAACAAATATGCATTCAGGTGTTTTGTGACTGTCTGCAGTGTAGTGCTAAGATGTAGTTTCACTAAGCGGATCTGAGTACAACTCTTCCTGGAATGAGTGGTTATCTTGTAATGCTAATCAAACGATCGAGCTGGGCCAAATATCGAAATTGGTGCTAGGTATGAAGGGCCGCCAGTGGGCTATGTACAAAGCTTTGAACCTGTGAGCTTACCAGAGAAATAGCAAGAGATAAATCAGGACACCTAAATGCTTGTAGTATATACCTTTCAGTGAGTGCTTGAAGCCTGAGGAAGCATGGGTAAGCACAAACTTTCCCTTGTTCTCCAGCAGCACTTTCAGGTCAAGCTTTGTGGCAGCCTGGAACATGTACTCGTAGAACTGGTCCTGAACAAGCAAGAAAAAAAATATAGCCTCATCAAATGGCAAGAAGTATGAATGAGGCACATGCCAGCCATGAGAAAAGACAGAACATGAAAAGCACGAACTGCAGAGGCTGTTCTAATTTACTTTAGCACAGCAAAACAAACTTTGGCTAGTATATAACATATGCCAATAAATGGAACCGTCACTTACTTTGACAAAGCCAGGGCTAGCAACCAACACACACTTCACCACTGAAAAGAGAAATGCAGTGTGAAAAAGAGTACATAGAGGAAGATAAGTTTCCGACTTCTCACCATCAAAGTTGACATGCCGTAAAATTGCTTGCATCACTGCCTCATAAAACCTCTGCAGGCCCTAAAATGAGACAAAGAAAACAATTAGAGCATATTTTGGCCAGCCATGACATTTTCTTACTTTGAAGGGTGCAAAGCATTTTGGTTATGAAAACCACAAAGCCTAAGAACTTACAGATTACACTGATCCAAAAGAGGTACTATATACAAAAGTTTTCAGAATAAATAAATGGTACACCTTAGAAAGCAGCTTAAAAGAAGGACACAGTTAGAAACAAGGGGGTAGAAACAAAGAACTATTTGAAAAAAACATTTCTGTTTTAAAGTGAAAAGTGCTGGTGGTGAATACGAGGTTTAAATTCTCAAAGCAGTACACAGCCTGTGAGGGACACTGTAGTGGATGGCTCTTGATTAATTTCACCGACCTAGGGTTTTTTTTTTTATAATGTGAGCTGATACTGTACACCACTCAGGCAATTTTATATTTTGCCTGTATCAAGATGCTGCCGCTGTGGTCAGGATTCTATTCTGTAGCCTTGGGCCCCGACTCCAAAAGCCACATCTACTGAATGGACTGTGCAAAAGGGAACAATCAAACTGGTTTAGCTCTCAGTGCTGGTAGTTGGCAGTTTGAATGCTAATCAGTATAAGGTGTGCAGTGGTGCACTGCTGCTCATTGCTTGGAGGCACCGCTTTCAATGTTGGCAATGTTAAGCCTTGAAACGGTTGGCAAGTGGGTCACTCGCAAGCACTGAGAAAATGGCAGAGCTGGAGGCTACCCAAAAAGAACAGTACACATAGCTGGCCTGAAGCAGACTTCCTTTTCTTTCTACCAAAAGGCTGGCAAGTATTGATTGCTGTTCCCCTTTTCTGCTTCCTTCCTCACACAGCATGCTGCCTCCAAAGCCAGAAATGTCACAGTACAGTTTACTTCCAACAATTTTACTTCCACTTGCAAAAAAACTCTTTGCAAAACAAGCACCCGTCATTCACTGCACTGACTGCAGCAGTTAGTTCCTTGAATGCAAAGTAGCTCCATGTACAACCAAACTATCCCTACATACATTACCCCCTTCTGCTGCAGCGTATTCATTTTATACATGCTCGGTCTCTAGTACCTACAACTTAGGACTAAATACCATGTTACAATCATGACGTCCATTATAGGATCCGCCGTAATTTTCAGACAATAGTACAATGAGGACTAGCTGTTGTGAGTATGGAGATTAAACTAGAAATGAGCAACCAAAGTAGCAAGTGGGCAGGGATATCTAGCTTTTATGTAGTGTTAACTGACCTTTAAACAGTTGGCAATGAACAGCAAATGCTACATGCAACATCGCACAAGGGGAACATATACAATAATTTAAATGCAGGTTTGGAAACTTTTCAGTGCGTAGCCATGGGAGGAGGAAAACCACATGATACTGCAGCTCTGCATAGCACGTGCAATCAGTTTTGGAAATGCTGAGCGCACAAAGATCTAGAGCGACGCGCCACAGGGCTTGAGCGGCAACGCGTGACCAACATGGTCGCAAGGCACCAAAAAATACACAATACAGCTGTCACTGATTTCCACCCGTAATAAAGATTAACACTTTCCTGTCCGCACCTATACCCATCGACAGTACGTTGTCGATGGACTCAACGTACATTTTGTCCCCGTTCGGAGCGCTTATGGACAGCTAGCGCCATCCAGCAAATAAAAGGACAACTATTTTTCAAGTTTTGCTTTTGTGTTTCTTGTTTTCGCCGCGGGAGGGAGATTAAAGCGGCTTGACTCCGCGGTTGACGAGCGCGCGTAGTTTCGGATATGGCGTCGACGTCGCGCGCAGCTGCTCCTCGGAAACGGCGAGTTTCGGCAGATTCCGATGAGTCCGCATCAGAATTTTGTGATGGTGGCAGCAGCGAAGACTCTGGAGATTATTTTGACTCATCCGAGCTCAGCACGGACGGTGAAAGTGCGTCAAGTAGCCCCGGAACGTCGAGAGGTATCCGCCGGTAAGTTTCGTTTTCTACTCCGAAGCGTTTTATCGCAGCCGCGATCAGACCTAATGACATCCGGTGTGTTCTAAAGGTCACGGTTCTTATCTGCAGGGTGTCAACGTCGTTTGGGCAGGACCACTTGTCGGCGGCGGCACAAAGAGTGGAGTTTTGCGCGAGAAGACGGCCTGGAGTCGACCTCGGCGTTGCGCTCCGCAGTGCCACGCGGAGCTTCGTAAGAGCCGTCGATTTCTTCGCGCTGTTCTTCACGGCAGAAATAATCACCGAGATATGCAACATGACAAATAAATATGCGTGGATGCATATTTTGGAGAAGCAATCCTACAGTGACAGAGACGGATCGTGGAAAGCAGTGACTCCCGATGAGATGAAGAAGTTTATCGGACTTCTCATTTACATGGGTATGGTACAAGTGCCGCGCTTGCACTGCTACTGGAACACGCGGAAATTATTTTCCGGTCTTCTTCCGCCTTCGGTAATGTCAAGAACTCGGTTCAAAGCGTTGCTTGCATTCCTCAGTGTGTCCGACCCTGAGAAGACAACTGCCGCATCCCATGGCAAGCTGCATCGCGTAGCTTCGCTGCTGAAGCACATCAACGCCTCATCCGCTCAATTTTTTCAACCTGATCGGAGCCTCTCCGTTGACGAGAGGATGGTAAAGTCCAAAGGCAGATCCGGAATTAGACAGTACATGCGGGACAAAGTTATCAAATGGGGATATAAATTGTGGGTTTTGGCGGACTCCAAATCTGGTTACACGGTTCAGTTTAGTGTACAGTCAAACCTGGATATAACGAAATTGAAAAAAGTTCGCAATTTTTCGTTATATCCAGGTTTTCGTTACATGCAGTTTTGGGTTAAGACTGGTAAGGATTATGCCAAAACGAAATAAAAATTCGACAGATATCAATTCAAGTGAACTCGCCATTCAAAGAATTTATTTAATAGAGAAAAACTGCGTAATTTTCGCTTGCTGTTTTTGCCCGATCGAAGCCACTACTCGGCGCTCCAAGGAAACTAAGGCATCCATGGCTGCTTCATCGTCCTGCGAGCCGACGAAATGGCGCAGAACGTCCACCGCGTCCATCAGTTCCCTCGCGGTGGGAACAGCACAAAACGTATCAGGCTCTGACGAACCGTCACCTTCAAGGCTATCTTTAACGGTTTCGACAAGTGCCGCATCAGTCATCTCTTCCGTAGCCACGGCGCCGTTGTCCACGAACAAAAAGTTGCACAGCTCGACACCGTCGGGCACCCCACCGTTCATGCGTAGTTCATCCCACGCTTCTGCGACCTCGGGTGGGCTTGAAGGTTCGTCTTCAGTGACTGTAGCTTGAATGGCCTTATTTACCTGAGCCTTGGCGAAGCAATTGGTGATCACTTGTGATCCGACCTCTTGCCACGACGCAGCAAGCATTTCGATTGCTTGGTAGATATCCACTTTTGTTGGCCATTCAAGGCGGATGTCTAGGAGCATCTTCTGTATCAATCGACGCCGGTAACAGCATTTAAAGCTGTTAATAACCCATTTGTCTAAGGGCTGTACCAGAGAAGTGCAGTTAGGTGGCAAATGCTGCAGCTCGACCTTAGAAAGCTGTAGGCCTTCCACATGGTGCGCGGAGCAGTTGTCAAGCAGCAAACAAATGCTGCGAACTTGTCGCTTGACATCTTGGTTGAGCTCCTTCAGCCAGTCGTAAAAAATTGCCCGCGACATCCAAGCTTTGGAGTTTGCCACATATTTTACTGGCATCCGCCCTGTTCCTTTAAAACATCCGGATCGGGCATTGCGGAAAATAACAAACAGGATTCGCTTGTCGCTGGCATCAGTGTTGGCGCAAAGCAAAACCGTCACGCGGAGTTTAATTTGCTTTCCACCGCGGCAGTCTTCTCCTTTCAGTGAGAACGTGCGGCTCGGTAACATTTAAAAAAACAGGGCCGTCTCATCAGCATTATAAATGTCGGCAGCTTCATAGTGGCTGAAAATGCCGGGAAGCTTCTTGGCCACCCACGAGGCAGCAGCATCGCTGTCTGCGGAGGCAGACTCGCCAGATACCACTTTTCCAACGACACCGTGCCGGCTTTTAAATCCTTGTAGCCAGCTGTTACTCGCTTTGAAGTCGTCGTGGCCCAGGATACAAGCAAAATCTATGGCTTTCTGCTGCAAAATCGCGCCACTTATGGGCACGTTTTGTGCTCGTCTGTCCAAAAACCATGCAAACACGGCGTTGTCCACATCAGCATACGTCGACGTCTTCAGTCTTTTCTTCTGGGCGCTTGTGCCCGACTCCATCGCACTGCGGATGCTTTGTTCTGCAGCAAGAATGGTTGACAGGGAGCTGGCTGGTATATTGAAGCGGGCAGCGACATCCTTCTTTTTTTCGCCGGCGGTAACCGCATTCAAAATCGAGAGCTTATCTTCAAGCAACAAAACTTTGCGTTTCCTCACAGCAGAACTCATCGTAACGAACCGACACCGTAAACACACACCAACACACACACGTCAACACGCTGACGAAGAAGGCTTACCATAACTGCGCCGCAACACCACGAAAAATTTGTCATAGTAGTGCCACCTAGTGTCAAGCTACAAAATGAAAGCTTAAAAGTTGCTACGCTTGCCACGGAGCGGCGATAGCGGCGCTCAACATCATCATCATCACTGAGGTCTGCTTGTTTGCTGCGATTGCAAGCGTTCTGCTCGCGGTCTACTTTACCTTTTAATATAAAAACTTACTTAAACAATATTCATTAAAGTTGCGCACTGCCCGGTCAAATTTCGGGCAAAACATTACAAGATACAGCTCGATGATCAGAGCCACGGATTCGTTACATCAAGGTCAACTGCCGCAACGAGTTCGTTACATGGAGGTCGCCTATACATGGGCTTCAATGGGGGATGTGCTGGGGAATTGAAAAATTTCGTAAAATCCAGGAATTCGTTACATAGAGGTTCGTTACATAGAGGTTCAACTGTATATACGGGAAAGCGTGAAGCACCTAGCGCACGTGGGCTGGCATTCGATGTTGTGACGCGGCTGGCAGAGGACTACCTGGATCAAGGCTACATAATTTATCTAGACAACTTTTACACGTCGACATCCTTGTTTGTACACTTGTTGGAGCGCAAGACGCTTGCTTGTGGCACAACGCGCAAGGATCGTCGGGGATTTCCAACCGAGCTGAAGGACACACAATGGAAAAAAAAGCAAAGAGAGGAGATGTTCGGTGGCTACGGGACCAGGACGTTCTGTACTTACAATGGAAGGACAGGCGTGTTGTTCACATGATGTCGACAGCCCACACAGCCAACAAATTCGTACTTGCGAAGCGCAGAAGGAAAGTGAGCAATAAGTGGGAAGAGATATCCGTGAAAAAGCCGATGCAGATTGACAAGTACAATGTGGGCATGCTCGGCGTCGATAAATCTGACCAGCTAATTGGGACATACAATGTTCTGATGAAGTGTGTGCGCTGGTGGAAAACGCTATTTTTCCACAGTATAGATATTGCTGTTGTAAACAGCTTTATTCTATTTGAGAAGCACCGTCGTCAGCATCCCGAAGTGCCTGAATTGTCAAGAGGTTCGCGCTTCGATCAGTTCGCGTTCAGGCAAGAGCTGGTGGAGCAGCTCATAGGACTTGAGCAACAACATCCAGACCCCAAGGCTCCTCCTGTTGTTCCCATTACTAGTGCCCCTAAGGATCAACAGCACAAGCCCCAGAAGCTACAAAGATACAGGAACTGCAAATTGTGCTACCAAGAACGGAAAGTGGAGCAAAAAACGAACGTTTTCTGCGAGACCTGCTCCGCAAACTTGTGCTTCACCACATCACGCAACTGCTTTGTGCGGTGGCACGATAGCCACTAGGGATAACATTTTCCTTTGTAAAAAAATAACTTGTACAGACAGAAAGTGTATATTTGCAGGAATGTTGTATACAGCCTTTTTCTTCAAAATTTATATTTAGAATTGTTTTTATCTTGTCTTGATGCAAAGCAGCGTCGACGTTTTTGCGGAGTTTTCTCGTTTTTGTTACAAATTTTTTTATTAAGTAATTTTTTTCAAAGAATTGGTAATAAATGTTTGCTTGTAAATAATACCATTAGAAAGCACATTCCTTCTTCTACAAATTGATACTAAACATTTTAATATCAAACATTTAGTGTAGCAGCAAAAAATTTTTTTACTAGACCACCCGAAAACTGCTTATTTTCCCGCGGACAGGAAAGTGTTCACTGCTTAGAGCTTAACAGTTTAGAGTGGTATGCAGAGGAACTGAGTGGAGGAGGCTGAAAATCGTCAGTGAAATGCACAAGCAAAAAATGAACACCGATTCCAGTTCTTGCATCATATCCACCAATTGCGTTCTCAACAGCAGCCACATGAATGCTTGAACTCTGCTGCTAGAACCAACGCTTTTGCAAGGTTAAAGTTACAAGCTAGGACTGTTTGCCATATATGCTCGTCAGAGTGCAAGCAGCAGCACTTTAAAGCATGCCATGTTTAGCAACCGTCATTGCGTGTTATCAGTTGAAAAATTCTGCATGACCTTCTATTCTGAAGGACCTTTTTCATCCACCACAACGACAAATATAGACCCAGTCAAACCAATAGCTGCATGAACAGCCCTGTCCTTACCTTGTCATGCTGTGAACAGCTGCCCTTGCGCTTACGAGGAATGCAGACATCAATTTTGGCCCGTACCAAAGTCATGGAAGAAGTGACGAGGCAGACGTGAGCAAGACCCTCTTGCATAACCACTGCTGCCAGGTCAGCATGCTGGGTAACGTCGCACGCCATGTCTGAGGAGAGACGACATCAATATCAACAAAAGAAGATAAAATTTCCTTGGCCCCGAACCTGTCAGCACTAAGAAAATGTGCAAAAAAGTACTTCACAAACTTGTGCTCAGCACTCAAACTGTGCAGAAATAGAAGCCAGCAGTTTATCAAGCAGGCATGTTAAACATGTTCCAGCTCCTTAGGTAGAAAATGTGCCTTTACAGCAGAGCCCAATGTCCTCGGGTTAGGAATCGGAGCCCTCCATCTCAGAAATTAGGATCAAGGTAGGAGTGAGGGCCAGAGCGAATGATAAAAAATGTGTCAGCAAGAAACATCTGCATTTTCCAGTGGCTTAATGCTGCAAGAGTTCATGAAATTATTTATAAGCACAACACCAAAATGATTGCCTTTCAAGATGGCAGAAGACTGCGACAGTCGTCCCTGTATAGTAAGGTGGCTTTCAAATAGGCAAACAATCCTTATCATGTAATATGAGCCAACATGCTACACACATTCAGTGTTTACCCCACAGATCTCTCTAAAAGTGTTAATTTGTTCCAAGTAGACAGTGGTCTGCTCATGCAACATACAGTATGAACTCTTGCACCTCCGCGGCTGTAAAGCGACAATAAATAATCTCACGCAGCAGATATGCGATATGCTGAGGCAGTCGAAGAGGCCAGAGAAAGGGCAAACAATGTAGTAGGTGAAAATAAGTGAACAGCAGTTTGACCCACTAATGCTTTCAAGTGTGTTAGCTCAGAAACTCTGTTCTACGTCCACAGGCATCTGTGAAGTCTGCACTAAGCACCAACTCACCAAGCCTCTCCAGATGCACGCTGTCCCAGTGCTGCTTCGCCAGAGTGAACTTTCTGTTCATCTCTAAGTCCAACGTATGGTAAGCACCCATCTGAGAAAACAGTGAGTAGTGGTCATAAATTCGGGTTGTGGGAACATGTTTTTCAGCAGGTGGATCCTAGGATGTTACCAGGCGATCATCCACAATAAATTCGGGGTGACTGCTATACATTACTGGCATAATGCACTCATGTCCAAGCTGAATAGCATACCCTATTCCAAAGTAGAACTTATACCAGAACAAAGAAGTAATCTCTGCTCTCCTGTTCTGATGGAACATTTAATGACAAGACACAACGGCATATTCAGCCAACCTGAACAGAATAGGTGCCATAGAGCCTATCTAGATTTTAGAAATCAAAACAGCAAAGGACAATATTTGAGCTGTTTCAAAACAATGAAGTACAAAGTACACAATTTCGAAGTCAGCTGGAGCAAATATCACACATGCTCAAATTTCAGGTCATGCTCAGGATAAGTTCTGGCTTCAGGTTCAGGTACGTTCCAGCTGTGAAACTAGATTGCGAGTGCTTTCATTACAAGAGCCAAGTGAACATTTGTTAAGCTGCTCGTGAAAAAACAGAAGTTCAACCGCATAAAAAAGAACATACCTTGACGTACTGGTTCTCAGCAATGTTACGACCCTTAACACGAAGCATACATGCTTGAGTGTCAAAATCAATGCTTTCTATGCAGATGACAAGCGTAGTTCGAACACGGTTGCTTCCAGTACTTCCAGTTGCTGATTCAGTGGTGACCTTTCTGTAATGGTGAAAGGGAGAAAATGAACAATACATTTATTCAGCACAGAGACATGTTCTGTGAGTTTAACTGCCCAAAATGCAGCTGCAGCAGTTACAGACCTGATTGTGGATGCCTTCAGGCTGTCACCCTGGGACATCAAGTTGTAAGCGTGCCACATGTCCTCGGCCTCTTCCGGAATTAGCGTGACATTCCTAAAACAACAATCATTATTTGCACAAAAGTAAAGAAACCAGACTGTTTTATTAAGCTTTAGTCACTCACTGAAGTTTAAAATACTCCGTAATATAATGAACACGGCTGAATGGTTTCTAATGCACATTTCACATATAATGCACGGAAGCAAATGAACAAATACGAGTGGAAGAAATTTAGCCAGCATATAAAGCTGTCCGCAAGATGTGTTCAGAACTCTGCTCTCTCAGGGAGCACTAGTATTAGTACTGCTCGCGCACCATGTTGACAGTCTTCACTTTCAGATTTAGCACCAGCACTTTACTATAAAGTGCTTCTTTGTCATTACAAACAACATGAAAAAATAAATTGTAAATTGTGGGGCTTAACGTCCCAATGCGACATATGAGCTATAAGGGGAACCATAATGAAGGGCTCAAGATTATATTTAAGCACTTGGGGTTCTTTAACATGCACTGACATCGCACAACTCACGGGCAAAATCTGTGTTTCACCTCCATCAGAACACGGCTGCCATAGCCGGGACTCAACCAGCTTGGCTCAGTAGCCTAATGCTCTAACCACTGAGCCACGCACACATCATGAACCATTGTTCTCATCATAAACCACTGCTCTCAGCAATGTGATAAAAGAAATGCAAAAATTTTCTACAGATAATGCACATCTTTCCCAAATTTAAGTCACAATACCGCACACTCAACACTTGGCAACAGCAAAATGCTTGCCTCAAGTTCTTTGCAAACTCACTACTAAGAACTGTAGCCTGGCCAAGTTTACCGCTTCTCTTGTTCAAACTACTCCTAAACCCAGCTAGGCTATACCTATACAAATTTGTAGGTCAGCGTCAACTTTGTGGAAGGTGGTGTACAGTGCAAGAACTCCTTGCACCTAACACCCCAAGAATATTTTCCACGTTATGTGGGAGACGCCAAAGGCAAGGGAAAGACAGACACTAATTAGAAACAAGGCATAAATAAAGATGGCAGGGAACAGAACATAGTGAACATACTAGTTTTCAGCGAGCCACAAAATGATTGTGATTCAAAAGTGAACTAATGTCAATGCTGTGTGCAAAGCCACCCAAGGCACTCGCTGCTTTGGCGTAGTACAAAGCTAACGTCCGGACACGCTTCCTTTTGACATGACGGCAAGCCACAGTTACCTGCACATGCTAAGTAACACATTGTCTGCCATGACCGTTCTCATCAAAATCGAAGTCCCTTAAATAATATATCTTACAGCACCGCTTCAGTAGTCCTGAGGCAAGTCACGGTATGCTAACGGCTACTAGCCACGCCAGAACAAAATTTCAACTGCTTGCCAAACTTCAGCTGCCTTCTCAACCGCATTAAAAGCAAAATTTGGCACAGACGCGCATGAACCAGTCTTTTTACGCTCATACTACACACTCATAGAAAAATATGTGAAAACCCTGCCGACTGCGCGCGTGATCCTAAGGCCATATTCAGATCAATTTTTGATTCGGCTCGAATGGAACACCCCTACATAATCTCTTTCACTATACATTCATTTGACTTTTCTCGCATGCTGGCTACGAGTACTACCAGATTGAATGAAGCAGAGGGCGTCTGGCTAGAATTTACTGCTTAGCAGTGTACCCCGTCGTAACTCAAACTCCCAGTGCCACGATTTCGGAGAAGCTGCCAATCCGATGGCCTTTTTTGGAATTGCTTACCCACTGCCGTCCTTCTCAATGTACTTGTGGACGAGCTTCATCCTCGCAGCTCTCAGGCCTTCGTCACTCTATAAATAAATGGTTAAATCTGATGAATGGGAAATAGATAAAATCAGAGCCGAACTTGACGAGTTTCCGCAGCTCACCGACATCCATGATTATGCTCCACGTAGCCGCCTCGTGGCAAACGGTATAATGTTCAAGTTAATGTTTTTTATCGGCCACCTACTACCGACTAACGGTGAGAATAGAACAATAACATTAGTATACTGTACACATTTATAAATTTGATAAAAATATATATACGGTTTTCGTTTGAGGGTTCAACAAGAAAAAAAGAACAATAAAAGGCGGCAAATTTGAATACTAAACAAGTCAAGCAGTACAGGGTACGGGATCTCAAGCCTAAATCCGACATGAGTCAAAGATAGACGCGGATGCGGCTCTCAGAATACCCAAAGAATCATTTCAGTATGTATTGCACTGGGTTTCAGAACAAGCATGTCAGTGGAAAAGCCCCCGGCACCACTAGTGGCACAGTGATTACAGTGTTTAGAGCGCGACTGGCCGTTGGTTACTGTAATGTAATTACAGTAATTCAGTTATTTTCTCAGTAATTTGTAATGTAATAAACTAGTTTTAGGGGCTAGAAGTTTTGTATGTAATGTAATGATTTATAGCAGTAATTTAGCAGCAAAAGTAACTCATTTCGAAATTACTTACATTAAAATGCACCACTGCACTTTCTGTCGGCAAAATTTTGGCCTCTCGGACATGGCGTGAACATTACCGAAAGCAAGTTGACGATGTTTATTTCTGGAACCACCGAAGCAGTAAATAACCTGCCTTGGAGGCTTCAGAACGTGGAGACAATTCTGGGCAGCAAGGTGTTGTTGGGTTCGGTGCTCGTTTGTAGTGTCTGGAGCTCAATGAAAGTGACGAGTGCCTTTCTGTCTTCACCTCGCGCGCCTCCCAGGACAGCTCTCGAGTGCAAATAAAGATTATTGTTATCCTATCGTTACTGTTGCACGAATGTGTTGCGTCTTATAGCTCCCAGGAAGGAGTCGCCATCGCAGACTTTCGGAGGTTCGTGACAGGCAGTTGGCGTCGGATTGATTTCCCCCCAGACTTGTAAACTGCGGTGATGTCGAACCCTTTGAGACGCAGACTACTTCGGGGGAGGCGGCCGGAGGGATCCTTCAAACTCGCAAGCCAGCACTGCCACCAGATGCAACGTGGTGATGAGAACGCCGTAGGCAATGGGCGACCAGACAGAAGCAGCGTTGAAATGAATTCTTTATTGTGCTGACTTGCACCCACAAATAACAGAACAGCTCGGCGGTCGTCGAAGAACAGAATCACCACCGCTTTCGGCCACGCTCGCTCTAAACCTGACGAAAAACTTTACAGAAAAGGTGCGGCAATCACTTGCTCTAATCTCGAATAGCATAGAAGCAGTTACGCATGGCTGCAAAAATCTGGTTGGACCTCGCATCAAAAAGCTATGAAGCCGCGTCTTTTGACCCTCAAGCAAACATGACAAAGCTACGCGCCAACATGTGAGTTCAGTTCTCTAGCGACCGTTAAGAGCGAGGAGTGAGCGTTTTGGACATCAAGCAGCCTGAAGAACATACACGTTTTGGGACCGAGCTGTACAACCTCGTCGCTATGCGGGCAGTATAGCAATCTAGGCTAACATCTAATGATTCATGCACAATGATGGTACAACCACATACTGCGGCCGTGACAGATCGCGCGCTGGTGCGGCCAGTTCAGACAACGCCAGCAGTGACTACACCCCTACACCTATCCGGAGTTATAGAGCACTATGTCGGAGTACCCCGGAAAGCGTCAAGTCCTTTCCTTCCGCGACTGACCGTTAGGAGAGAGAAGTGGCGCCGTAGTGGCGCTTCTGTGGTGCGGCAACTTGCGGCAACTGAAGAAACCGGTACTATGGCCGGAACTAAAGCGTCATGTATCACCTAGCTGGGAGCACTTCAGACCTATGTTCTTCACAGTGTTCAAAATTCAAGCTGACAGCGTTTAAGCGTAACACCCAAAACGTTTCTGAGTAAAAAATCGCTACGCAGGCGCAGTAATAAAAATGCAACCATGGATTGAACATTCTCCCTCTAACGCCGTGTGGTACGGCGCATTGGCGACCGCTACTTAACTTAATGCGGCTTTCATTGGTGATAAAAATATGTACAGTCGAACCTCGCTCCAACGAAATTGTTCGTAATGAAGTGATGGCTGTAACAACGGAATAGCCATTTCCCTCGGAAGTTCCCTTAATTTCATGCATTTGATATTTCGTTTTTAGGAAGTATTTTTTTTTTTACAACGATATATCCCTAACCTCAGGTGAACCTCGAGCACATCAGTTTGTAACAGCGCCTAAAACTTTCGCACATTCTCGCTGCGCACAGCTGACTGCGCTTGTGCTCTCTTTCTTTGGTTTCATGCGCAGTTTAATTCGTTTTCGCAGCATGGTCGCACTGTTAAAACCGTTTTCTGGCAGTGCGCTTGGTGTGCTTGACAGTGCCCGGGTCAAACTGGTTTCACAGGGCGAAGCGACGGAAAATGAAAGTGCAATCCAATATCCTTTGCCCCGAAGGAGGGCTGCGGCCGTCATCAAAGCCTGCTGTTTGGCGTTCGCCTTCTCCGCAAGACATTTCTGTCATGCAAAGAAGTGTTCTTGCTCACTTGCAGTCTGTGCGGTGAAGCCAACAGAAACGGGTATTCATGACGTAATCGCCGCCGCGCGCACTCTTCTACAGCGGCCCATATCGGCTTCAGCGCCGAGAAAACAGCGCTAAATATTCTCAATAGGACTCACCCTGTATTCCTGCAAGGCATGCTGTTACTCTTGACGCTTTATTCCTGCAAAGATTTTCTCGAACGAGTCATGCTACAATAACAGGACGTCGTTAACGAAAATTGGAGGGGACACTTAAGCTGTGCCTTAAGGGTATGACGTGATGGCTTAATAGGTTTAAGCCCACATATATAACGAACTGGTCATTTTATATTTTACCGGTATTATTACCGGTAATGGACGGTATTGTAAAAAAAAATTCGCCCTTTTTCTCCTCGAGCTTCGAACATCACTGCATTGTTTTTAAGGCTGGGGGGAGGAGGGCGAGACTCTTTTGTCCAAAAATTGATTTTCAAAATTTCTCCCCTCTTATAGAGCATTTATTTAGCTTTCAGAAAATACATTACACTTGGATGTTCGCTACTTAAAATACTATAATGATCGTTTTTTGTGATCACGTCGAGCGGAAAGGGCTGGAGTTTTAGATGCTATTTGTGTTTTTCTCAACTAATTTTGTTTTGTAAAAAAAAAAGACTTTCAGATTTGCCGATCTTCTAATACGAGCATTTCTTTAGCTTTAAAAAGTAATTGTTACGTGGTCCAAGTCGAGGAAGACGCAAGGAACGACACGACGGGTAGTGTGGGATCTGGAGCAGTCGATGAGGGTGTCACAGGCGCCAGGACCTCCAGTTCATGTCGGGCAATTCTCGTGGCAATGTCGGCCACGGTAGGAGAGCCAAAAGGCGCTCACTTGCTGATGGCTGTTCAAGCCTTTTCATTGGACATGACCTCAGGAATCACCACATAGTTCCATTCCTTATCTGATAATACAAGCCGCAATTCGTTATACTGTCAAAATACTCTACAAGGACGCACAGGTCCTTACTCCGTTTCGGTCTTCCTGGTGACGCACTTAAGGCGTTGACACTCTGTTCACGCAACCTCGGCCGTAGCTCATTGGTGACTTTTCCGGAGATGTCCTTTGACGCGGTCAACCTCTCAAGTGGCGAATAATAATAATAATAATAATAATAATAATAATAATAATAATAATAATAATAATAATAATAATAATAATAATAATGGGGAGGGAAAGGAATGGGAGATGGAATGGGAATGAATGGGGAAGGGATAAGGAGGGAGTGAATAATAATAATATTAATTGGTTTTGGGGGAAAGGAAATGGCGCAGTATCTGTCTCATATATCGCTGGACACCTGAACCGCGCCGTAAGGGAAGGGATAAAGGAGGGAGTGAAAGAAGAAAGGAAGAAAGAGGTGCCGTAGTGGAGGGCTCCGGAATAATTTCGACCAACTGGGGATCTTTAACGTGTACTGACATTGCACAGTGGCGAAAGAAAAGGTTCCTGGAAGTACTTGGGTGTTTGTTCCAAATTCTTACGGTGTTGCGATAGGTATAAGTAAGTGGTATGTGGTTTTTCTGGCGAAAAAAAAAACGTAGTTGTGACTCTGTGCTTTGTGTGTTGCGTGTTCCTTTTCTGTCATTCGTCCGATTCCACTGTTCTGCTTAAAATGAACTTTTACCAACTAGCCCAATTGTCCATCCTACTACCAGAATGATTTCCGATATCGGGCCACACAGGGCAAGAATCACGCTCCAAAAAAAAATATTGTTTTATGAACTATGCATGGCGCCCTCATACGGCAAGAGAAATTGAGTAAGATGCATTGCGTATACAACGCCATTCAAAAGGACGCTGCCTGGACTGAATAACAAGCCACAAAATAGTGATCACAGCAAGGGGGACTAACATTAGAGCCGATATTAACCTGCTTCAATAAATCAAACGAACAAATGTAATTGACAGTCTGCTAGTGCCTTATTGGTCAACGTATACGAGTAGTATGCAGTATTCACGGCAAAAAATATTCAACATTTACCAATTAGTTGGCTTAACAAGGGAAGTGCAAGTGACAGCAGCTGGTTTTACTTCATGCGACAACCAGCTGCCAGAAAAGAACAAAAAAGATGATTAAGAACACTCTTATTCCGGTGCTAATTTTTCTGCCCCCGCCTCACGGCCTTCGCAGGTGTCACTACTATCTGCAGCGTAAAAGCGAGCTCGCTAAATGCGCTTTTCCATTCTTTATTTTTTCTCTTGATGTGGCACTACACTCATGTACCTTAGTTCTTCCGGACTGTTATGACAGCTGTCAACTATGCAGACACAAATAATATCTGATGAAACCCGGTTTCGTTTATTATCACGTAAAATACCTGCAGGCGTACAGGCAGAAACGCATCGGCGGGTCTGTTGCTAGTGGCCTGTGCAGGGATGCATCCAACTCCCATAGTAAAGTATGCCTCGATCCAGCTTCCTTTCCCCTACCATTGTAAATCGATGGGCTGAAAGGGAAACTAATAGTAAATACCGAACAAAGCAACACATAGATTATTTCTCAGGAGCGCTACCGAAGTTTTTTTTTTTTTTGCGCGGTAAGGTGTCCGCGTTGACGAAAAAATTGCAAATGAAAGTCGCGAAACGCTTACACATTTCAAGCCACGTGCGAAAAATGAGCGCAGTTACGTCGTTTCTATGACGCATTTGCAATGATACTTCCGACCAATCAGAGGCGTCACTTTCAAAGACCGGAAACGCGGTCGGAAACCGGAAGTCAGCAGATCAGTGGTCACGGCGGCGAGGTGCAAGTGCAATCCGCCTCAGCCCCCCAGTATTCCGATGTGGCTCCGCGAATTCATATTGTTTTTCCCAATTCCCTATGTTTGGCAGCAGCGGCAGCTCGCGACAATACTTCTTACACCTTACAAGCTGCAGCTCTGCTGATACTATAGCAATCGTGCATGCCTTCGGACCTGATGCCCGTCTCGTATATAGAGAACCCTGCAAACTTTGCTGCGCCGGGAGCCCCGATCTGCTGATAATCTCGCTTCTCCGCTTCTACGAACTCTGTCAGCGCATGCGCAGCTATAGCACACCGCAGGACGAACTATAAATGGGTGTTTTGCTGATCGGCGGCCACTTGACAGTGGCGGCGACTCGAGGTTAATACCCGGAAACCATGGCATATACTACTTGTTACAGCTCCTATGCTGCAGCTGTGATGGTAGAAGCCATCGTGCGTGCTTGCCGGCCTTGTGCACGTTCAGTAGAAACCTTGCCAATATTGCCACTCCGGAAGTTCCGACGTGCTGTTTATCTGAATCTGACTGTAATAAATGGGGCATTTCTCTCGGGCACAGAAGATTGGGCACGGACACAAGGCCTTCAGTAGGTGTGGCGTTGAAATGGAAATATCAGTGTCCACCACAGAGAGAGAGTGAGTGACAAAGCTAGCAGCGTCGACCACGAACTCAATGAGCATTGAAACTCTCTTGGATGTCCCATGGACATCCTGAACGTCCACAGGACGTCCACGGGAGTTTTAGTGTCTATTGGGAAGTTACCGAGACAAGGTCGCTTAGTTCGCTTGTTTCTCTGCATGTAACACTTGTCCCGCTGTTTACTATGGTTGACACATAATTTGCGCAAAGAAAATATTCCTTTCTCATTTATTTGCATTGCAGAACCAGTCATCGGCATAGAGCATAAACATTCTTGCATTTTTCCTGAAGGTACGGCGGAGCGTTCTGTTCAATGGGTTCTCTCGTCAGGTTGGCTGCAGTTACCGAATCGGCTGTGCCCATGACAGTGCCGCTCGTCTGCCTCTGGAATTCTCCTCTAAAATAGAAGAACGCACAACTTCGGCAGAACTCCGAAGCTGGCGAAGTTCTTTCACGTTCAGGTTTCGGCCCGTGCTCAGCCGAGGTGGCCGTCTGCCACTATAGGGATAAGGGGCACAGGAGCGCTGGTGAAACGCGAGACCATGTCGAAAGAGGCCATGTTAACTTGTACTTGAGAAACATGGTGGGAAAGACGGGTGGGAAGGGGTCACTAGGTTTGAGGATTTTGGAAAGTCAGTAAAAGGGCGGCGCTGAGCCATTCCTGCAGATTAGGAGTAAACAGAGGCTCTTTGACTCCGGGTGCTCTTGGAAGGTTTCTACCAGAAGTGTGCACATTTGACTACGGAGTTGAGAATTGGGATCCTTTTCAGTTTTTAGAGCGCGAGCACTAAAACCTCCAATCTCAGATTTCGCCAATGTTTGTCAGTCCAAAGCTTCCCTCCGTGATCTTGAGGTTGCTCCTCGAGGAGCAACCTCAAGAAGCAACCCGGGTCTCACAAACCTCACGAGTGGCAGCACCTGCCATCGCAGGACAGTGGCACACCGCTTAACCACTGCACACCTGCGCCAGGAATGGTGTGAGGACGACTCCCAGGGATATATGAATGAATGTAAAGTAGAGGGTGAACCATTCCGCATTAATGGGCATTAACCCATTAACGCCATATCGCGTCATACCCTTAAGGCGGAGCTTAAGTGTCCTCTCCAATTTTCTCGTCTTCCTGGCGTTTTCAGAGTGATCATCTTTCTTCTTTGGAAAGGAAGGAAGCAATAAACATTTATTGAGAGGGAAGGAGAAGGTGGTTGGAGCAAAGCAGGTGAAGCCTTCAGTCCGACATCCTAGTGGCTCTGGCCAACGCTGTGGAGATAGCTTGGGTTGAGAATTGAGGACAGTATTCCGAATCCCTTCGGAAGGCTTGTGGACGCCAAGAGAGAGGAGACGTGTCGTAGAGGTGTAGATAGGAAGGCCCAGGGCAGTCTTGTAGAAGGTGCGTAGGAGAACATTCACCTCCACCTTGTTTAGGTCTGCATAAGCGAGGTGGTGGTGGGGCTGGCCATTTTGGATGCGGCTTATAGCGACGGTTGTGATCAGGCGGATGGCATCCTCCTCACGCATGCCCTTTCGATGATCGGCAATTCGTCGTACCATGTGGGTGATGTTGAGTGCGGTAGAGAGGTTACGTGGTTTCCGACTGAGGAGCCAGGAAAGGACCCTTGGGCGGTGGATTCGACATATTTTATATTCTCCTCCACGGCTGCCACTATTTCAGTGGCGGGGCGGTCTTGTCGTCGTGGTGTTAAACACTTGGCCTTTTGGCAACGCACAATTCAGTCTAGGGACGGGTTATCATGAGGAGAGCATTGTGACAAAGTAGGTGACGTCACCATGCTGCCTTCCTGCCTGTTTTCTTATCATTCAAATATAATTCCACCAATTTTACTCTCTGCCACCCTCATTCTTGTCATAGAAAATGAAAGTGTTATTAGTCTTATACTGCTTCGGCCGTTACGACTGACTCTGCAAGTGCATGCGCAGTTAGCACACTTCAGGAGCCGTTTTAAACAGTGTTTTTCCGCTCGATAGTATCTCGGCAGCGGCGCCAGCTCGCGGAAACACCTGTGAAAAGAGGAATGGTGATTTTACTGTTCACAGTACTTTCTTTATATGACTCAAAAAGGCTGTTGCTGCCGCTGGTCGTATAGCACTGCCTTGCAATTGTGTTCTGTGAGTTTCATTTTGCTTATATTTCGCTCTTTATTGTGCCAAAATTTTCTAGACTCAGCTATGTCTTACACTTGCCTGCCATATCAGTAGCCGGTTCTCTCCGGTAAAGGGTCAGCTTAATGTTCAGAGTGTTCGTTCGGATAACACTTCGACTAATGCGCAGGCGTAGCAGAAAAATAGTTCAAGAACTATTCAAAGTAGAATGTGTCGAACCTGTGACACAAATCATGTGGTCGCTCTCCTACAAACTTTCTCGCTGTAACGGGACATTTTACTGAACCCGTGTTAAGAGGCTAGTTGCTTCGACATATTTTGCAAACTGCATGCCACATGCATACACAGACGAAAGCAGGCACCAACGCAGCCACAAGAGCGTGTTGCTACATTCTTCTGATCTTTCATTGTTGTTTTATCTGTATATGCGCTGCTGTCGACACTTCGTCATTTGATATTTGCTTCAAGACTCTTGGTCCACGGGCGTGACATACCCGACACGATTTTTGAAGAGCTGTGGAAGAGCCAATTCACATTCTAGACTCAAGAAATAAATTATTTGAGAGACTTCGGATATGACCATGAAATGGGTGGCTGGCCGACATCTTTTATATTTCGTGTTCCTGGCGTAGTAACTGCACAGATTAAAGAAAACTGCAATTAGCTTTCTTCCAGAAGAAAACTCGCCAAATATATTTAGCGAACAAAATATATATATTTAGCGAACAAAATATATTTGGCGAACATAAATGTTTCTTTTCTTTTATGAAGATATGGACTCCCGCGCTTAAACGTACTGCTGTTTTCGTCAGCTTTGGTTCTGAATAAATTAGTATATCGTAAAAGAGTTGGACTTCCGCGCTAAAGCGTACTGCTGTTTCTGTCAGCTTTGCTTCTGAATAAATTACTGTATTGAAAGGAAGTGAGTGAAAATTTTCGAGCGAGTGTATGAACTGCTCAGAGTGCACACAGCTTGTGCCGCGCCTTTTGGTCATTTCTTAAATTCGTTATTTCCTAATGTCTGTGCAACTTGGCGCACAGAACGTTATTTCGCCACCTGTGCTTCACCGAGATATCTTTAACGGATATCACAGTTCTGGTTCAAAACTTTAAGGAACACAGAACTAGAAAATTTTAACGCGAATAATTCCTTTTTTTATCCTCAACGGATTATGTTTCATATAAATATGTAGAAGGATTAAAAACATTTCTTTAGATAACAGCCCGACCGTGCACAAGATAAGGAACCTACGAAAAAGACCAACCGCTCAACAATGAAAGCAGGACACTCTACCAAGTTAGAATGCTCACATACTCGACACTGTTGTAGCGTTACGCTGTTGTAGCACACTAAGAGTGGGATCAACACGAGAAAACAATGATACATAAGCACTTCTGACAATGCACTCGCGTATAAATCCAATGAAATGCGAGCCATGTCGCATGCAACCCGGCAGACTGACAAATCTTGTACCCAAGACCTTGCATAAGGTCGGCAGTACCTGTAAAATAAACAAATAAAAATATGCAATTCAACAACACGCACTCGCGCACGTGTGCTCGTGTATACGCCTGTTTGGTCCATGTTCAGTATTTTTGTATCCAAAGCCTCTAAACTCTGTCACCCCCCCCCCCCCGCACTCCCATGTACTGCCCCCTCACCTGCTCGAACCTTTCATTCCGACCTCATTACTTGCTGCATAAATTGGTTTAGTGACCGGAAGTCATCTACAGTGCCGCCGAGCACAGTGCTTTCGGAGCAAGAGAGCCAGCGATGTAATTAGCGCAGCCTGCGTGGCTAAATATTCAGCGGTGCCCTTCTGCGTCGGAAACCCGCGCTTCTCAGGTAAGACCGCGTATCTATCGGTACGCGGTACCACTGTACCAGCGGCCTACGAGTGGCTGGAAATATATTCACGCCGCTGTCTTTTTGACTCGTGTCCCTGACTGGCCATCTCCGCGCTCGGGCCGCGCGCAGTCACGACGGACACATTCACGTACGCAGAGGACCTCGTTATGACTCACACCAGCCGTTGCGAAAAGAACGCCATCAGTGACTACACCTCGGTATCTAGGGTTCCGCGTAAGAAGTCATGTCTTTGCTTCCGGAATGAACCGCTGGGAAGTGAAAAGTAAGGCTCCCGTGCACTGTGCGATGATTAAATATGTTAAAAAGCCTCGCGTTCTACAAAATTGTTCTGGTGCTCTAATAATAATTGGTTTTTTGGGGGAAAGGAAATGGCGCAGTATCTGTCTCATATATCGTTGGACACCTGAACCGCGCCGTAAGGGGAGGGATAAAGGAGGGAGTGACAGAAGAAAGGAAGAATGAGGTGCCGTAGTGGAGGGCTCCGGAATAATTTCGACCACCTGGGGTCTTTAACGTAGCACTGACATCGCAGAGCACAAGGGCGCCTTAGCGTTTTTCCTCCATAAAAACGCAGCCGCCGCGGTCGGGTTCGAACCCGGGAACTCCGGATCAGTATTCTGGTGTTCTAGTTTTGCTTTTCCCGTGTATTGATTTTGATGTTTGTAGTGCCGGCTTCGCACATGATGTTTCCTATTGCCTGTGCCCTTTGTATGCAAACCTGGATGTGTTGATAGAAGCCGCGTTTTCTTATAACTTTGGATCATTTGATACTCATGTACAGGGCGGTACAATTTTGCCTTTTAAAGAGTTGTTTATATTGCATGCCTACAAGTGACCGAAGTATTATGTATGAGTTCTGTTAGTTGCTGCAAAAATTTGTACAAGAAGCCAAGGCCTCGTCAAGCTATTAGCCTTTAGCCTTGACATCCTCGTAGACACTGTCTGAGGAACAAATAAAGAAAAAAATTAATTAAGAGTTCTCCTTCCTTAGGTGTTTGTCATAATAGGCATCGTGCAGCTTTTATTACTTTTTTTGCCCTTTTGTGTGGATTATCTTTTAGCTACCGACCTATTTTTACTTTTTCCTGCAAACATTGCTGATGAAGATTACCGAAATATTTCATGGCAAGGTTAGCGGCATTCTTGTTGGGTTATTTTTTAAAAAGAAAGAAAGCTGCTGCTGCACTCACTCACTCACTCACTCACTCACTCACTCACTCACTCACTCACTCACTCACTCACTCACTCACTCACTCACTCACTCACTCACTCACTCACTCACTCACTCACTCACTCACTCACTCACTCACTCACTCACTCACTCACAGGAACAAATAACTTAGCGTAACAAGAGAAAGCGTCGTCTAGTACTAGCGAAAGCAGCTGGCTCTCGCGTGATGCAACCTAGTTGTCTCTTTTATGCAACAAAAGGCTGACATAAGGAATAAGATGCGTAGATAATTAAAAACAGACCTGGAGCAAGATTATTCAGAGCTTTTTTTTTCTGTATAGCTCGCCTTCCGACCTTTGCAAGTGCACTGATGACTGATGAGCAAGTGCACTGATGAGCGTTTTCTTTTCCTTTGCTCTGATGACAGCAGTCACTCACGTAGCGAAGTTCTCGCTAATTGTCCTAACAGCTGTCAACTACAGAGACAGATGGTAGTCGAGGAATGATAAATTAATGAGAAAAACAGCCTCTCCCGGACCACTGACGTACCGCGGGACAACTACGCAGACAGACAGTCTGTAGGTTGAGGTTGATAGGACATACATTCCGAAACCCGTTTGCGTATATTAGCGCCAAAGCCTTTAACCGATGGCTCAACCCCGAGCAAGATCTTGGGATGATTGTATGCTTGCGGTGTTTGTGGATGTCATCAACTAATTAATACTGCTATCGAACTAATATTCGAGATACATGGCGATAGTGACAGATAGGTGTGCGCTGCATGCGTTGATGTGGGCAACGTTGTGGCCGAAACATGGCACTAGAGCAAAACGCGTTTTGCGTTTACAACATTGCTGCAGAAACGTGGCACTGGAGCGCAGGCCGCCGGCGTACATTGGGTAAATTGGCACTGATGATGAAAAAGTTCAAGTCGCGCATAACTGGCTTCCAGGGTCAGTGGACACTTCAATCGCGCTTTGAGGCACGCGGCGGTGCTGTCCACCTGCAAAAAGCTGCGCTTTCGCACAATACTTCGTGCTTAGCAATGCTAAACCACCAGAAATTATTTTATTACGCAAAACACCTGCAAGCGTAGAGGCAGAAAACCATTGATGGGGCCGCCGCCAGTGTCCTTCAGGGATGCGAGCTATATACAACCGTCGTAAATTGTGGGATTCAACGTCCTCAAGCGACACATAGGCTTTGAGGGAAGCCGTAGTGGATGGCTCCGGATTTAGACCACCTGCGGCTCCTAGTTGCACTGACATCGCACAGCACGGGGCCATTTATACATTTCGATTATATCCTACAAAGGCCGCCGCAGCCGGGCTCGAACCTGCGACCTTAAGATTAGCAGCCGAACGCCAAAACCGCTGAGCCACTGCGGTGGGTTAACGAGGAAGAAAGCGCCATGATGGACACAGGAATTTCAAAAAACAACAGTTCTCAGTTCGCATTTGACAGCGAAGCAAGGAAACAAAAAAAAAAGAAACAAGCCAAAATATTTGCCGGTAAAAACTACGTAGCAAGAAAGCAAATTTACAGGAAGCGAATTGTACGCAAACGGAGAGCAAACCCGACCGCGGCGGCTGCGTTTTTATGGAGGAAAGACGCTAAGGCGCCCGTGTGCTGTGCGCTGTCAGTGCACGTTAAAGATCCCCAGGTGGTCGAAGCTATTTCGGAGCCCTCCGTTACGGCACCTCTCTCTTCCTTTCTTCTTTCACTCTCTCATTTATCCCTTCGCTTACGGCGCGGTTCAGGTGTCCAACGATATATGAGACAGATACTGCGCCATTTCCTTTCCCCTAAAACCAATTATTATATACGCGTACTATAACCTAGGCAACAGAATGACGATAACGTGTTAAAGCGAGCCCCGAAAACACAAGGAGACTTAAGTATGGCTTGGCTACACATTAAGCGAATGCTGTCACCCATTCTGTTCGCCCGTCTTAACCGCCGTCACTATTGTCTTGACCGCGGAGTGCGAGCGCTGTCTATTATTGTTATTTCCTTCAGCCATACGTCATGAACGCTGCCATATGTGCCATAACTGAAAAAATATCCTGCAGTTGGTTCTGGAATAAATAAGGAGCCTATTGCTGCATTTAATTACATGCGCTTATTCACTACAAAGTTATTCGTCTTCGGAGTATATCAAATGACAAAAGTCTTCTAACAGTGCGATGGAACACCTGCGTTTCTTCAATCGATATTGGTTCTTTGATGATAAGAAGTTTTTTTTCCTTTTCACAAAATTGGTCGACACAGCATAATAATTTTTTCATAATGTGTGCAAGCACAGGGACCGCTGCAGTAGTTCTATAATTGTTACCCACCGGTGATACAATGGGTACAAGCTTTCCCCTGGTCTGGTGCTCGGCCTATTTAGGGTGAAGTGCTTGAGAAATGGGTGTTTGACTCCGCCTTGAGAAGTCGAAAATACCTTGTGCCATGGCGCTCTTTTTCCATAGATGCCTTTGCGCCATAGAAATTAATAATCATCATCATCAGGTCTATAATTGTTAACACCAACTTTCTTTGCCTTCTTGTACATTGGCCTAATAACGGACATTTTTTGTTTGTGAGGTGTTATTGACCGTGCTGAACGTTCCGTTTATTATAGCCAGAAGTAAAGCTTTGACCTAATTAAAATTCGTAACGATGTCCCAAATCCTTACACCATCTGTGCCAGGCGGTTTTCTAAGTGCCACTATACTGATTCTATGCCACAGGTCGTCAACTGTCACAGGCGGCAGGTAAACTGATTTCATACTCTGGGCTCCGCTAAGCTCGCAACTTATCGATTTTAGCTCGAAAGCGTTAAGGGACCCTTAACGTCGTCATCGTCGGCGCCGGCGGCGGTGAGAGAAAAATCCCCGGAGAAACAACCTAGGTGGCAGGTGTGCCACCTAGGTCACGTGACCCTGTAGACTGCGTAACAACCTGCCCACCGGACTGTGAGCAAAGTGCCCATCAGTTAAATTAATGACTGGCCGCGAGAGGCTGCTCTGCGAAGAGCAACCTTGGTCTCACAAACCCCACCAGTGGCAGCACCTGCCATCGCTCGCAGGACAGTGAAGCATCGCTTAACCGCTGCAGCACTCCGCCAGGAGTGGTATGAAGACTTCCCCCGATCTACGAATGCACAGTAGAGAATAACCAATTCCGCATATACGGTCCTTAACCCATCAGCGCTCTCGCGCCTTACTCTTAAAACGTAACTGAAGTGTACCCTGCAGTTGTTGGCACATGTCTTAACTTCACACACATTAAGAAATGCCTGTTGAAAGCCCGAGGGATAGCAGAACGGCCGTATTTCTTAACACTGACCGCAATTGATGATGATGATGATGATAATGACCTCAGGCATAATGGCACATACCCGCGGCGAGGGATTGACGGCAATTGTTTTGTCTATTGTTGGCTTCTTTCTTTTCCTCATTAAGTTCATTCAAACGACCTTTTAACGTTTCTTTTGGCTATCTGAAAATTTTCGGGAAAAGTAGTGTGCTCTGCCGCGCGTAGTTTGGTGGTTGTTTGTTGCATTCGTGCTTTAGAGTCTACGTTTTCTGTATTTTCTTTCGCAACTTTTTCGAATGCCCTTTTCATCGCCAAGTTTATTTCAATATTTATTCACGTAATGTTAGAGTTACTTCGTTTTCAAGAAAATCTTATTGAAAGCCTCCGAATAAATTCTGCCCGTCAGCGTTTTCATACTGTTCAACGTGCTCAAAATGTGCTACTGAATTTCAGTTATAATCATGAATTAGTTTAAGCACCGTTGCACGGTAATTTACTGTCGCAAACCTTTCTTTTTGTATCTGAGTGTTCTCTTTTTTCATTGAATGCACGTTAAGGCAATTGAGTAGTGGTCAGCCATTTTCTGCTGATAACAGCAGAGGAAATTTGTTATCCACGTATGGTACTACAAGGTGAACAACTGCAAGTCAGTGTGAAATCCGGACCTCTCCATTCTTCTGATGGATACCCTTCTATCGCATTATATAGTCCATATCCAGCCAGTAAGCAGTAATAATTCTGCATGCTTGGTCATTTTATGTAAAATTTAGAACAGTGCTCAAGAAAAGTGCATA
>JARKHS020016968.1:0-19728 GCA_030143305.2 Amblyomma americanum | reverse complement strand
TGTGAATTGTACTAGACGCTCTCTATCCTTGCGCGTCTCGGCTTGGATGTTGGAGATGAGGTTGCTAAGATTTGCCAGTGCATTGTTAACAGCAACCATGGCAGTTGTAAATTCCTGGCGCCCTATAGTTGTCGCCTGAGCTTCGTCTGTTTGCGGGTTAGTGCTGTTCTGCCTTGTTCTTTGGGCCTTTAGTTCGTCTATCAGATCGTTTAGTTTCTGTCTCAGCTCGGCGTTTTCTGCCCTGAGCGTCTGAATTATTTGTCTTAGCTCTTGAACGTCCTCGTTAGCTTCCCCATTAGCGTTGTTACCTATCACTGTTTTCTGTGTGTTTGTGTTTTTTGGAGCAGTGGGAGAGGTGGGGAAAAGATGCTCTTTCCAGCTCACCCTGGTTGCTTCCTCCTTTTTTGGTGCGGTCTTCTTCTGCTCCTGCTTCTTTTTGGTTTCTGGATCCTCCCGGGTCCTGGACGCCGATCTCGACTTTGATCCTGATCTCGATGCCGATCTGGACTTGGATCTCGAACTGGAGTCCTCGCTGAACCAGCGTTTCCGGGCCCGGCCGCGTCCGCCGTTGTCTCCGCCGCCTGGTTCCTCTTTTTTTCTCGTCCGTGGTCTCGGTTTCCTGAGGCGTTCCTTGCACTCCTTTGCCCCCGTAGGATGCGCTTCCGTGCATAGCACACACCTGGGCTCG
This sequence comes from Amblyomma americanum, assembly GCA_030143305.2. NCBI lineage: Eukaryota > Metazoa > Arthropoda > Arachnida > Ixodida > Ixodidae > Amblyomma > Amblyomma americanum. Next base: position 19,040 of record JARKHS020016968.1, on the reverse strand, counting down.
CAGGAGTGTCCGTCCTCGATCACTGGCTCGGTGCATTTAGAGCAGACGACAACGTCAGGTGTCGGGCATACGTCCGCCCTATGTCCGGCCTTTAAGCATGTATAACACACTTGCCGCGATGATCGATAGAGGTAGCAACGTATCTCGCCGCCGTAGTAATAGACGTAGCGCGGAACGATCTTTCCCTGGAAGGTAATGACCGCGCTTTGGGATTTGCCAAGCATTCTTGCATAAAGTATTTTGACTCCTTGGGTACGTACCCGGAGATGCGATAGTAGTTCAGTTGGCGTGGGCCCTGCGTCCACTCCATGAATGACACCTTTGCACGAATTGTCCGGCGCGGCCACGTAAGCTGTCACTGCATAGTTCTTTGCAGCAAAGCGTAGACTTGAAATACACTGCACAGCACTGGCAGTCTCCATGCTTGGCGTGCTGAGTATAGCGATGTTGGATCCGTTGTGCAGCCGTATAAGGAAGCTGCCTTCGTTGCAGATGTCTGGTTTTCCGCATGCTTTGGTTATAGCCCGGGCCATCTGATGCGTGCTCAGTTCGCTGATGTTGAGTCCATTCTTCGGTCTAAGGATGACTTTGAAGTCGTTTTTTGGCAAAGGAGGTAGCTTCTCTCGCCGAACGGGATTCATCTTGAGTTTGGGTTGGCTCAGCGCTGAATTGTCCGCCGCGTCTGTCCCGGCCTCTGGAACGGCAATCAGTCTCGAGTTCTGGTATTTGGCAGTGAACCATCCCCCGTTGTCGATTGTTCTCTTCTGCGAGAGGTCCGTAGCGTTGTCGGTAGCGTGGTCGGTAGCGTTGTCGTCGCTGTGAAGATTCTCTTCGAGCGGTGTCGTGGCTCCAGCCGACGCCGCCGCGTCAGCGTCCGCCATCCTCACGGGTGCGGCGTGAGCTGTAGCAGCGTTCCTTCAGGCCGACGGCCCGACGCCGCCTAGGCTTAGCGCGGCGTTCTCTGCCTTGGATTTTCCGACGGGCAGAAAATGGCGAAATCTGGACTCACGGATGTAAAGCGGGTATCCACGGATTCCGCTTGATCAGTAGAAAGCGATGGAGTACTCCATTTTCTACTGCGTTGATGTTTGCCGGGTGTAAGGAGGCGTCGAGGCAGGAGCACTTGCGAAGGGCGTTCTCTTCGTCTGGCCCCCTAGCGGCCTTTTTTCCTTCTGTGGAGCAGTTGGCACAATCACGCGGTTTGGGAATGTCAAGAAAACCCAGACTTGGACAGCAATCCCGATCCGACTTAGCGCTGGGAGGCAACCCTTCATAGCCACAGCCCCCTCGACCAGAAATCGCTGGTTGAGAGGGGCCAGATTATGATGGCGACCAATGGGTTCTCGTACTGAACCCACCCAGTTTTATGCTCTGAATAAATGTTTTTCCTCCTCCTCCTCCTCCTCCTCCGGTTACCTCTACTACGCCAACTCTTTGTCTCTTTCTTTTTTATCTCTCACCTTTATCTCTTCCCTTAAGCGCGGTTTGGGTGTCCACCGAGATATGCGAGACAGTTACTGCTCCATTTACTTTCCTCAAAACCAATTTTCAGGTTGTTTTTTCTCGACTACGAGAACTGCATCGAATTATGACCTTTATCATTCAATATTTGAATATCTTAGTGAAGCGGTTGTCCTGTATGAAAATATTAAACTGAAGGTTCACGCAGAACTTCAGATGCACAAAAATTTCAAGGAATGCTTGTTCGAGCTTCAAAAATTCCTGAAAAAAAAATTGCGCAAGAAAACGAAAACCAGTCCATTTGGCAGCGTTGCGCGTAGTGCCGTGAACCGCGATATCGAGTAGATCAGCTTCATTTGCGGTCCTTGAAGGTGCACTTTGCCAGTTTTATCCAGCCCAATATTAGAAGAAAGTGCGGTGTCTGTTATTGAACGCAGTTTTCCGCACTGTATAAGATTTCACTATAACAATACAAACGTCAATACATCCAAATTTATCCCACCGGCCGTTCATACTACTTACGTTCGTAAAAGACGCGTCTCTCTGTAACGAAGGTCAAATTCTCCAAAGCCGCAGAGGACCCGCCTGCCCTAATTCCCGACACCTGTGGCAATAAAGTTCTCTCTCTCTCTCTCTCTCGCCAAAACAGTCATCACGTGAATCACATGGCAACAGTGAGCACGTAGCGCCTCAATTGATGTGTATGCTTTCGATCCGTTGTACACTACATGACAATATAGCGGCCATTAAAGTGGACCCCCTCCCCCCCCACCCCCAACCCCCGGGGGACCATCATTTGCATAAAATTTGGGCGCCACTCGTTTCACGCAGGATGGTCGGAGTGGTGTCAAATGTCGGCATGTTTCTGAGCATAAAATTACTATTAGAGATGAAGAACAAAATATGTGTGGGAATCGCGACGACAACCTTTCCGTCCGCGATCCGTGCATTCCGAGGACCTTCAGACGGCCACGCCAAACCGTTCGTTGAAGGGGGTTCCGGAATGTCCGGACCCCGTAGAGTATCTGTTATGGGTCCAACTGAACTTATTTTTGGAAATGTGGCGGGAATTTTGAAGGATGCTTCACTCCCGCCACCGGTTGGCCCTGTATTGCACTACCTCCGGGATCGGCCTTGTCTTTAGTGCGTCTTTACTATCCTGTCTTTCTATCCCATCTTTCAGCTCTCCTACTACCTGCACGTGGTAGCGATAGTGGCTCGGCTTGAGCCAGTGGGCAGGCCTGTGCACTTTTCTTCTTTTTTCCTGGCAACAACGGACAGACCGGATAATGTCAAATGATTCTTCGTGTTGTGACAGACACGTTTATAAAGTTTATTAACTGATATAACGAGGAAATATACAGCGTATAGCGAAGGTGGCTTTAAATCGCAATAGTAGTGCAGAATTCTTCAGGTAGATGCCGCCGCGGTTGTTTGGATTTGGTCTTCTCCACGTTTGCTGAGCATATCACACCGATGTAAACACTCTAAGCTCTCGTAGCCAACGGTATTAAGTCGAGCACTGAGGAAGAGTTGGCGGATAATTTTTTTTTGCTATTAACGTTTCTCGTATCGTCAAAAGCATTCCTCCACGGGTCTTCAATGGCTGTCTTAGCGTGATGCGAACGATAGAGAAACTTGAAAAGAAAGATTTTTCGTGCGCATCGGAAGAATGGACCATGCCCTTCAATATTTCCACAATGGTACCTTACAGTTTTCCTATATTCGAAATTTTTGCCCACCAGTCCAGCAATTTCGGACAAAATTTATAATAATAATAATAAATTGGATGTTGGGGAAAGGAAATGGCGCAGTATTTGTCTCATATCTCAGAGACAACTGAACCGCGCCGTAAGGGAAGGGATATAGGAGGGACTGGGAAGAAAGAGGTACCGTAGTGGAGGGCTCAGGAATAATTTCGACCACCTGGGGATCTTTAATGTGCAAAGACATCGCACAGCACACGGGCGCCTTTGCGTCTCACCTCCATCGAAACGCGGCCGCCGCGGTCGGGTTCGAACCCGGGAACTCCGGATCAGTAGCCGAGCACCTAACCACTGAGCCACCGCGGAGGGTGACATAACTTTGAAAATTAAAAAAAAAAATGTAAGATACTTTCACGGTAATGTTGAAGGAAACGGTGCATTCTTCTAATAAGTAGTAAAATTTTTCTTTTAAAGTGTTTCCATCGGTCGTATCGAACAGTTAAGACTGCCATAGAAAACCAATCGGCAACGCTTTTGACGATAGCAAAACGTTAATAGCAAAAAAATCGTCTGCCATCGGATGACCTGTTGATATATTGATTGTTATAGTGAAATCTTACATTATAAGAAAAAACGGCTGTGGTTTAGCTCTGGTTAACCCTGGTTGATTTGCGAAATCTTCGTTTCCTCGGCACGTCGTCTACGCAGCGTCTCATTACGTCGCTCTCGATAACTTGATCAAACCGCTGTTCCACAGTTTATTTATTTATTTATTTATTTATTAGAGATACTATCAGTCCGGTCAGGACCAAGATAGGAGCGATACAGGGTACAGATTACAAAGGCGGAACACGACAAACAAAACACCAGCACCATCCAGTCGGTGCCAAGTTTTAACATATCAAAAAATGGAACTGACCTCTAAGCAACAAATAAAAATGCGCAAAAATATCGCTGCAACGAAACAGAAAACAATGTGAAAACACCATGCCCAACACAAATGCAAGGCGCATTATATCAGGCACTATACCAACAATCACGAACTCCGGCAGAGAACACATCCACACCCGATGCGAGCACCACATTCTCTGGCAGTCTGTTCCATTCTCTCGCTGTGGACAGGAAGAAGGAATGCTTGTAGCAGTGCTTAGAAAACTTTTGTTCTTTTACGTGTCTGCAATGTTTACCCCGAGTGATACGTGAAGTAGTTTCGCTTATGTATCGCTGCTTATCGATATGTACCATGTTGTTCATAATCTTATAGAAAAGAATGAGTCTTTTTTGTTTCCGGCGACATTGAAGAGGGCGCAAGTTCGCTAAAGTGTAAAGTGGGGTTACCTGATCTTGTCTTCGGAAGCGAGAATAGATAAAGCGAAGTGCACGTCGCTGCACTCGCTCCAGTTCAGCTGCAAGTGTTTGAGTGTAGGGATCCCACACCTCACACGCATATTCCATTATCGGGCGTACGAGCATCTTATAAGCCGTAAGTTTAGTATCCTGTGTAGCATGCTTAAGTGACCGCCTAATGAATCCTAATCTTTTATTTGCTTTAGCAACAATGTTATGTACGTGAGTGTTCCAACGCAGGTCTGAAGTAATTGTCACTCCCAGGTATGTATATTCTGTTACTCGATTAAGTTTGCTTTCTTGTAATGAGTAGTCAAATTCGAGTGGCTGATGTTTGTGTGTGATTGTCATACATACTGTTTTACTGGGGTTTAAAGACATTTGCCACTTTCTACACCATTCGCTAATGTTGAGCAGGTAACCATTAAGCTTAACTTGATCATCAACTGAATTAACATTAGTATAAATAATGCAATCGTCTGCAAATAATCTGGCCTTGATTTCTGAATCTTCAATGAGGTCGTTTATGTAAACAAGAAACAATAACGGTCCGAGTACCGAGCCCTGTGGCACTCCCGTTGTCACGTCACACACTTGGGATGCGCTCCCGTCAATACTTACAAATTGCCGGCGGCCCACAAGAAAACTTTCCAGCCAACGAACTATATTTGAGTTTTTGAGTACTGATTGAAATTTGCTTAAAAGTTTTCTATGATTTACCTGATCGAAGGCTTTCCTAAAGTCTAGGAATATTATGTCAATTTGCCCTTTCTGGTCAATGATTTCGCTAAAATCATGCAAAGTTTCTATTAATTGTGTAACCGTTGACATGCCCTGTCGAAAACCATGCTGACACCTATTCAAGAATTCAATATCTGTTAAGTATTGTCGAATGTGCTTTGAGACAATGTGCTCTAGAAGCTTACAACAGGTTGACGTTAGTGCGATGGGACGATAATTACTGACCGTTTTTGAATCTCCAGTCTTGAGAATAGGAACTATTTTGCTAGTTTTCCAACCATCGGGAACCGTGCTTGTTGATAGTGACTTCCTAAACACTAGTACGAGGTATCTAGCTGACCATTCTGCGTATCGCTTCAAAAACAGATTAGGAATATCATCAGGGCCCATTGATTTTGATGTTTTTAGGCTCAACAATAAATTCAGTACGCCTTCTATCGATAAGCTTATGTCGTCAATTGCGCGTGTTTCAGCAGCGAAACTAGTATCCGCTGGCTTGTTATCGTCTTCACCGAAAACACTTGCGAAGTATCTATTGAAAAGATCGCACATTTCAGTCTTTTCACTTATAGGTCCGCTCTCTGAGCTTATCTCCGCGACTTTTTTCTTTGGTACTGCCAAGTGTCTCCAAAACTTTTGAGGTGATTCTCGTAGAAATTTTTCCAATGTAACGTTATAAAACTTAAATTTAGATTCCTTTATGTGTGACCTCATATTACTACTTAGAGCTAGCATGTCACTCAACGCAGCCGGATCGAGTGTGCGTCGGTACTTTTTCCTACGCCTGCCGATTTTTCTTTTTAGTTGAATAATGTTCCTTGTTATCCACGGACTGCACGCACGTTTCTTTTTTGTGACCAGTGGCACATAACGAGTTATGCACCTATGGACTAAAGATTTGAATTCTAACCATAGTTCATTAACAGTCACTGATTCGTTACAGCTTAGTTGTTCAAACGGGCCAAAGCAGTAATCTAGCTCGTCAAGTACGGCGGTGTTGTCTGCCCTGTTAAAATCTCTGTAAGATGACACTTCAATCGTTTTCTTTCGAAAAGAGGCAAAGGACAATTTCATACTAACTAAACAATGATCGGAAAGACCAGGCAACACTTCTACCTCCACCGGCTGTGACAAAAGACCTTGAGTTAGAAAAAGAAGGTCTAAAACTGATTTGCTGTTACCCTGTACTCTTGTGTACTCTCGTACTACCTGCTGAAGCCCATGAGAAAAGCACAAATCTAGAAGACCGAGCTCTGCCTCTCGTTCACGTTGCCCCGGCATCATTTCATCCCATTTCACATCCGCAACTTTAAAATCCCCCGCGATTATCGCGTTTTTGTTTTGAATTCGCAAATGGTGTAGAAAGTCGTTCAATGCATCGATGACGTCTGAAGTTGCGCCCGGAGGACGATACACAGCGCCAATTAAAATTTCATGTGTTCCGCGATAGACTCGGCAAAAAGCGGATTCGATGTTATGAGGGCCTGAAATAACCGTGTGCTGTATCGTATTGTCAATGAAAATAGCTACGCCTCCCCCTCGGCTGCTGCGGTCAAATCTGATAACGCCATACCCAGGGGGGCATATCTCCGTATCCAAAATATCAGGGTGAAGCCAAGTTTCCCTGACACCTGCAACATCAGGTTGGTGTTCTAATAAAACGTGCTCCAGCTCCTCTACCTTATTAACAAGACTGCGTGCATTTATGTTTAGTATATGAAATTCATTTCCGCTTGTCTGTCAGTCTTGAACAGATGGAGAAGCACTCCCCCGGGTAGGCGTAGAAGCACTCTCTCGGGCAGACGTGGAAGCATTTGATAGCGGCTGATGAACCTGATAACGTTCGCTTGTAACGTCATTCCAAGCATACATGACACCATCTATTTTCAGCTTGTCAAAAATTAAAGCCACTTTTTGTCCGTTCTTTCGGTTATCTGCAGCACTCTTCCAAAGGTTTTGCCTTCTGTTCTTGACGATACTCGAGAAGTCTTCGTGAACGGAAAAATTTGTATCCTTCAACTTCTTGGTATTTTTTAGTACTTCTACCTTTTCATTGTAGTTGCCAAAACGCACAATTACAGGCCTGGGACGCTCTGTGCTTGGTCGTCCTATCCTATGAATACGTTCGGTGCTCGCCACGGAAACGCCCAGTTTTTCATGAAAAACACCACTTACTACACTGGTTTTTAGCTGTTCGTACGTTTCATCTGGAACCTCACGAATACCGTGAATGACAACATTGTTTCGACGAGAACGATTCTCGAGGTCGTCGATCTTTCTCAACATGTTATCCATGCTTGCACGCAAACTAGATAGTTCTTTCTCAGACTCCTCAAGCCTTTTAGCCAATTCGGTCACATGAGATACCACCGTTTCCATGTTAGACAGCTTATGCTTCATTTCTGATATATCTGCCTTGATTTCATTTTGACCATCAAGAATAGTTTGTAACAAAGCCGCCGTGTCGGGCCCCGGGTTCGTTTCAATATCGCCACAACACAGCAGAATGCCAGAAATGACATCGCAACACTCAACAGCAATAGACAAGAGGGCATGTGGGCTCGGCAGCACTAGCAAACCAGGACAATCGTCCCTAATACGGCTGTAATAACGTTTTTCACTAACCTGGAGAAGGGTGAGAAGTGAATTGTTCATTCTGTTCACGCCGGTGCCGCCAAGCCCACTGCCGAAATCAGGGACAGGCAGGTTCAAGGAAAACGCCTCCGCCGACAATGTCGATGCTCCTGGTGCTGTGCCGACGCAGCGGTTGCCGGTCCATTGCCATTCGTCAAAGCTTGTTGCAGCCGCTCCTGTTTCTTGTGCGGCGCAAAGGAAAGCCGTGTTCCACGATACGTTGACGAGGCCATGTTCCGGTAGAACTTGTGCAGAATAGGCCACCACCTGGAGAAGGGTGAGAAGTGGATTGTTCATTCATTTCGCGCCGGTGCCGCCAAGCCCAAGAAGAGTGCCGGTGCCGGTGCCGCCAAGAAGAGTCACTCCGGGACGTGGCACGACTTCTTCTAGCCGCATCTTCGTTACGACACTTCTCGGCACGTGCGGCGCATTCTTCTGCCGTCTCTTGAGCGCGTTCTCTCTTCCTCGCTTCGTTCTTTCGTTGTTGCCTCTCCTTCGCGCTCTCCATAACTACTAGATTGTTGATGTTGCTGTTGCTGACAGGAAGAAAGAAAAGGAAAGTGCACGGGCGTGACTACTGGCTCAAGCCGAGCCACGCTCGCGGCCGCGTGCTGAAAGTAGGGGAGTTAAAGGATAGGAGAGTAAAGAGAAAGAAAAGGGACGCGCTAATATGCCCCGGGTCGATCCGCGGAGGCAATGCAATACCGGGCCGACCCGTGCCAGAGTGCTTCAATACAAGCACTCCACCATATTAATAATAATTGGTTTTTGGTGGAAAGGAAATGGCGCAGTATCTGTCTCATATATCGTTGGGCACCTGAACCGCTCCGTAAGGGAAGGGTAAAGGAGGGAGTGAAAGAAGAAAGGAAGAGAGAGGTGCCGTAGTGGAGGGCTCCGGAATAATTTCGACCACCTGGGGATCTTTACGTGCACTGACATCGCACAGCACACGGGCGCCTTAGCGTTCTTACTCCATAAAAACGCAGCCGCCGCGGTCGGGTTCGAACCCGGGAACTCCGGATCAGTAGTCGAGCGCCCTAACCACTGAGCCACCGCGGCGGTGCTGCCCTTTTTCAAGTCGTTGAAAGCCGGCGCCGCCGCCGGCAGAACGCACGAGGAGCTGCAACGCTCAAGACTCCTCTCGACAAATCAGCAACGGGAGACGCTCGCGCTCCGTCTTCTAAATGTCCACAAAAGTCATTTTCACCAGTCTCCAAGTGGACGCCGAAACCGATGGTCAGGATTAACCCTGACGATTACGTGATCGTGCTGCGGCCACGCAGTACGGTCGCCCTCAAGACAGCATTCCAGAAAGGTGAGCTCGGCTCTGCCATTTCGGAACTCATCGGCAGACAGCATATGAATGCGATTACAATTTCTCCCAATTGGGAGCAAAACATTATCATCTGCGGCACGCAGAACCCCGAGGTAGCTCAAAAGCTCCTGACGGACATCCAAATTACAACCAGCAAAGGATCGCTCCCGCTTCACGGACACCTCAAGCTCACCGGTGATGTGTGTCGTGGTGTGATTTCTGTGCATAACCTTGAAACCAGCGAATCCTTCAAACAGTGTGCAGTGGCGCGGTGGTGATTTAGTCCATGTGCGCAAGCTGGGAAAATCGAATGTAGCTGTGTTGACTTTCGAGGGACGCAGCGTTCCGCGTTACGTCCATTATAATGCAGAACTGACTCCCGTCAAGGAGTATAAAAAAACAGTGCCAGCGTGCTACCGTTGCGGCACACTGGGGCACCGGGTGGACAACTGTTCCACCCCGGTCAAGGAAAGATGCGGCCTTTGTGGTCAAAACGTGGGGCTTGGTACTGAGGGGATGGCCCCCCACGTCTGCAATCCTATGTGCTTAATCTGTGGGGGCCCGTACCTCACCAGCTCCCGCGAATGCACCGCCAAATTCATCAAGCTGCCGCAGCCAGGGCCCAGGACGCCATCCAAGGGAGCCAATTCCGGCGCTACACGGGGAGGGCGGCAGCAAAACAACCAGAAGACGCCACGACGTGGCGTGATGCCTCCCCCAGGCAAGACAGCAACGGTAACGCCACCACCCGGAGCAGCGGAGTTCCCAGCTCTCAGCGCTTCACCTGGCGGCGCCGCCTGCAACCAACCCAAGGTAGGCAGCTGGGCGAGGGTCGCCTCCTCTTCTTCCCCTCCTCCCTCCTCCCCCACCAGCACCGCCGAGACGCAAGAACTCAAGCTCGAGCTCGCCCTCTTGCGAGCTCAAAACGAAAAACTAGCCAGCGAGCTTAACTCGCTGAAAGCCAAATTCCCTACTCAGCCCGCGTCGAGCGAAGAGGAAGAAAATATCACAGACAGGGAGATTCCTACTAATGTGGAGAGTCGCGCCGCGGCCCTGGAAAGCCGGGTGACCGCAATTGAAACACAATTGGCTGACCTCCCCCAAATTATCCACGATACCATTGCGCGTCAGGTGGAGAGTGTCATCGCACAGGTGACCCAATCCGTAACTCACATTATCCAAAAATGGATAAAAGACAATCCGCGCGTCCTTAAACGCGTAGGGCCCATCAGGGACGATAACCGCCCCTCCAAATTCAACAGAGTTATTCCCGATGAATTTGACTTCTCGGAAGACTCCTCCACGTCTGCGCCGGGCACTAGCGGACTGGGGAGTCTTAACAACGTAACCCCACCCTCTGCCTCCGACCATGGCCCCCAACCCTATGTCGCGAGCAGGAGCAACTCAGCCGCTTACAATAACGCAGTGGAACTGCCGAGGTCTCAAGAACGGCACGAAGCGGACTCATCTCCGCATCTATCTTGAGACCTTTGAGTTTCTCGTCGCCGTGGTTGCCCTTCAGGAACCCGGCGCCGGTGCCAAACTCACAAACTACACTACATTTCAACACAACCCGCAGACATGTATACTTGTTCACAAGCAGTACACTGCGCAGGAAGTCACGCTCCCCACAACACCGCTTTTCCCATACACGATGGTGTCCGTGCTGCCCCTAAAGCGGTCTGACCCACCTGTACACATTCTAAACATTTACTGCCCACCTAAACTTAAGAACGTCACGTTCAATGAAATTTTCACCCAAGCAATGCAGGTGGCGGGAAGGGATCCCCTTCTGATCGTCGGCGACTTCAACGCCCCGAGCAGGCTATGGGGGTACCCCCGGGAGGACAGACGTGGGCGGAAGCTTGCGGAACTTCTTTCCACACTTGGACTTACTTTAAACACTGATCCCACCAACCCAACACGAGTCGGAAATTCGATTAAACGAGATAATTGCCCGGACCTCACATTTACACGCAACATACGCCATGCCGACTGGCTGAATACAGAGGACACTCTGGGTAGTGATCACTGTATAATCAACACCACCATTTACATGCGTCCCCTGAAACGCCCACTAACACAAGCTCATGTACCGGACTGGACGACTTTCCGCACATCTCTACCTATCGTAGATCCCCTCCAGTCGGGATACGACGCATGGTCCAAATCGCTCACGTCTACACTCACGCAACACGAGAAGCAGATACAGCTCACAGAAACTCAAACGGACGTGGACAACCACTTGCTCCACCTTTGGGAGGCCCGCCGCAGCCTCACCAATCGATGGAAGAAACAGAAACATAACAGACGCCTAAAGAAACGCATCCTCGAACTCACACAACAAGCAGCGGAATATGCTACTCAGCTAGCCGACACTAACTGGGTGGATCGGTGCAACGCGGCTGCGCGCCAGATGTCTGGCCGCAACACGTGGCGCCTATTCCGCGCTCTCATCGATCCAATACAAACACGCACGGAAACCCAACGCCACTTACATAGGGCATTGCACAACTTTACAGGAACGACAACACAGCTAGCGCACACGCTCAGGGATCGATACCTTTGTACCACTAAGGACCCCCGGCAGGCGACGTACTCGTATGCAGGCGAAGAGAACACGGAGCTGGACAAGCCGTTCCAGCTCCACGACCTCCGGGCGGCCTTAAGCAAGATGAAGCGGGGCACTGCACCTGGGCGCGACAAGGTTACGGTCAAGCTTTTGGCCAACCTTCCCGACGCAGCCTACGCCGCGCTCCTCAAATACATCAATAGCATTTGGGACGGAGAGACTCCTCTCCCTCTCGATTGGAAATCGGCTCTCGTGACCTTCATTCCGAAGGCCGGCAAACCTATCGATGTGGAGAACCTTCGCCCCATCTCTCTGACGTCTTGTGTCGGCAAGCTGATGGAGACGATGGTGCGCGACAGACTCTCCGATTATCTCGAAACACAGCACATTTTCGCGGACACCATGTTCGGTTTTCGTCCTCACAAGTCAGCACAGGATATACTTCTGCAGCTCCACCACGACATCTTAGATCCTGTCGAATGTCCCCACAACGACAAGGTGGTCCTGGCCTTGGATCTTAAAGGCGCATTCGACAACGTCAATCATGCAGTAATCCTGGACCACCTCAGTAACACCAACTGTGGCCACAAAACATTCCATTACATAAGTCAATTTCTTACAGACCGTCAAGCCTATATACGCATACAAGATGCGGAACACGGGCCATACACCATCGGCTCGAGGGGAACACCTCAAGGCGCGGTCCTGTCTCCCCTGCTCTTCAATTTGGCAATGCTTCGCCTTTCCTCCAAATTGTCTTCTCTGCCCGGGATACATCACGCTCTTTATGCGGATGACATTACAATCTGGGCCACGCAAGGCAACCTGGGCCACATGGAGTCCTGCCTGCAAGCAGCAGCGACCCTAGTCGACGACTACGCGGCCTACTGCGGACTCCAGTGCGCCCCAGCTAAATCAGAATTTGTGCACTTACGTCCCTCCCCCCGGGACACAACTCCGCTTCGCATCAGTCTCCCCTCGGGACCGATCCGGGAGGCCAAGGAGATCCGCGTCCTTGGCCTCTTCATACACCACCAACGCAGAGTCAACACCACCATAGCCAAACTTCGCACGGTGGGAGACCAGGTGGGCCGAATGGTCCGCCGGGTCTCAAACAAGCGGGGCGGATTACGAAGTAAGGATGCACTGCGGCTTGCCCATGCTTTCGTAACGAGTAGAATCCTCTACTCAACTCCCTACTTGCACCTGCGCAAACATGATGATGACCAACTGGAGGTCATCCTGCGGAAAGTCATCAAGCGGGCTCTCGATCTTCCGATCACCACGTCCAACCAGAGGCTTCTGGCCTTGGGCGTGGTGAACACATTTCGGGAGCTTCGAGAGGCCCACTTATGCAACCAATACACGCGTCTTGCACAGACCACGTCCGGTCGCCGCCTCTTGGACCGGCTACACATCAAACACGACTACCACATTGAGGAAAGGGAGAGAGTGCCAGAACCCTGGAGACGCGCCCTCCGGGTCCGACCCCTTCCCCGCAACATGTCCAGTGAAGACCATAGCGGTCGTCGCCAGGCGCGCGCGGAAGCGTTGGCGCGATACTATGGTAACCAAGAACATGTGTATTACGTAGACGTTGCCGGCCCACACCACGGGGGGTGGTACATGGCCGCAGTCGTAGACAACACAAACACAGTTAACGGGCTCACTTTCAAAGCCTACAGCGCAACACACGCGGAGGAGATTGCCATTGCTCTGGCTCTCACGAATCCCAAGTCAAAACACATCATCACCGACTCGCGAGGGGCCTGTCGGAACTACGAGTTGGGCTGGGCTCCCCCGCTTGCCTGGCGCATACTGGAATATCGCTGTCGATCTGAAGATCCAACTCCACGCAACCTGATTTGGGCCCCCGGTCACCAGGGCCTCCAGGGAAACGAACAGGCCGATCAGGCCACCCGCGCACTCTCTCCCCGGGCTATCTCCCTGTCCTTGGAAGGGTACTCCCAATCAGACAATCTGGCCATTACATTCAAACAAATCACCGATTACTACAAGGAGGAGCACCGGCGCTGCCCGGCCCCTTGTAAGGGTCTGGATCGCGCTGACGAGCGCCTCCTCATCAAAATTCTCACTAACACTGTACTGTGCCCGGCGGTGCTTAAACACTTCAATACATCCTTTGATGGCACGTGCCAGTTCTGTGGGAACCGCTTGGACGCAGCAGCGCGCCGCCACGCCAACAAGCTATACCGCCGGCAGTGGGCTTCACTATGTCAAAGGATGGAGGAAGATGTCAGCTCGCGGAGGCTGTTTGACACCCTGCGGCGCATCACCGAACCACAGGCAAACCGTCAACCGCTGGCCGCCCTCGCAATCTCCAGCGGGCTCAGCTTTGTAGAATTGGCAGAGCGGTTTGCCGATCGGTTCGCGCCGCCCAGCCCCGCAAACGCCGCTAACATAGCTGCTCCTGAGAGCCCCAGAAGCGACGCCAGTCCCTCGCCCGTCGCCTCGGAAGGTCCATGTGATGCGCCGTTCACCGCGGCGGAATTGAACAATGCGCTGCAGCGCTGCCGCCGCCGCTCGGCGCCCGGACCGGACGGGGTGACATACCAAATGCTGCGAAACCTGGATGCGCAGCAACGACAGATCCTCCTGCAGCAGATCAACCTGGTGTGGGAACGCGGGGAGCTTCCGGAGGATTGGCGAACCGCGGTCGTTTGTCCCATCCGAAAGGCAGGGCGCCCACCTACGGAGCTGAGCGGATACCGGCCAGTGGCATTAACATCGGCGGCAGGTAAGCTCATGGAGCATATGGCGTTGCAGCGTCTGAACGAGCGGGCTGCGGAGGCTGATTTGTTTGACGAGCGGCAGACGGGTTTCCGTGGGATGCGGTGCACGGCTGATTCTATATCGGACGTTGTTACAGCGCTGGAGCATGCCAGGGCAGCAGGCCAGGTTGCGCTGCTGCTGCTGCTGGAAGTCTCGGGCGCTTTTGACAACGTTCACCGCGCACCAATTCTCGCGGTGCTTGAGGGGGCCGGTGTGAGCGGGCGCCTTTTGCGATACGTTCATGGCTTCCTGAGCGGGCGCACCATGCGCGTACGAGTAGGGGGTAAGCTCTCCAAGCATCGCCCGGTCGACATGGGCGTGCCGCAGCGCTCTGTCCTATCACCATTTCTGTTTAATGTGGCCATGTCGGTGGTGCCGGCCTCCCTCCCCACGAGCGGGCGACACCATGTGTAGATGTCCATATATGCAGACGACATAGCTCTGTGGTGCCGGGGACCACCGGGCGAGGCGTTCCGCGTGCGGGGGTGCCTTCAGGAAGCCCTGACCGCAATCGATGCCAGATTGCGCGGCCTTGGTCTGTCACTGAGCGCGGACAAATCGGTGGCCATGGCCTGCGTTTCGCGCTCGCGCGCGCACCTTGCGCCACTGTCACTGGACGGGACTCCGATTCCTTGGCGTAAATCGGTGCGGTACCTTGGCCTGGACATCGACTGGCGCCTTTCCTTCCGCCCCGCGGCGACCAAGGCCTGTCTGCAGATGAAGATAATCACCGCCGCCGTGCACAAGCTCACCGCTCGAGGCCAGGGCATCTCCCAGCAAGCCGCGCTGCGTCTATACAATGCCGCAGCTTTGGGGGCGGTGCTCTATGCGCTGCCGCTCGTCACGGTGCGCAAGCCGTGCTGGAAGAAGCTCGAGCTTCAGCACCGCAAGTCCCTGCGCGTGTGCCTAGGCCTGCCCAAAAACTCGCAGTGCGCCGCAACGTTGGCCGAGGCAGGAGCGTGGCCCCTTGAGCTCCAAGCAGCGCGCAGGGCATTGGAAACACTAGAACATCTGCTCCTTCGCTGCTCCGCGTTCGCCGATGCTCGTCGCGATATGCTCGCGGCCTATAGGGCGCAGGGCATAGTACCTGACTCCATCAAGACGCTATTGTGGCCGCAGGGCAGTGCGCGCACTCGTGAGCGAACTTTGGTGAGCCTCTGTGCATTCCTCGAACACACGGGCTTGACGTCCCGTCTGTTCTCCGTCAGGTAGTTACACGCAGTGACCGACCGCTCCGCGAGTTCTACCTTGAACGATTAATAACTGGACGCCCCACTCCAGTTGTAACCTACACAGTGCTGTGCGCGTGTGTGATTTAATTCCTCTAAACCGAACTAATCACGCGCACAACCTGGACACATTACTTATTGTGTAAATAGTTTGTACATATTACTTCTCCCCCTGTCCTCTATTCCTGTCCCCTCACCTCTTTCATTTCATTTCTCCATTCTGCCTGCTGTCCTTTATTTCCGCTACCCCAGCTCAGGTGCTTCAGTATCGATGGCAGATGCCGGGGCTAGCAAAAATCTTTTCCTTCCTTTTTACTATTACTTTTAATAAAACCACTACCACCACCACCACCACACCTTCCACATGGTTTGGGCGTGTCAATCTAACCCATCTATCCCCCCCAACCCCAACCCCACCAGAGAGGACTGGGAGGCGGCCCTGCTCGGCTGTCAAGACCTGAAGAGCCTTGGTTCAACGGACGCGGGCGGCGTTGCTTGCCAATGGGGCCCCGGAATAGGGGCTCCACCTAGTACTGTGAGGGGAAAGGGCCAATAGGGTCCTACCCCAATCACCTTTCTGTAAAAATTTAATTGCTTATAAATGTTTTTCACCACCACCGGCGGTGCGCTCCACCATATTCCAAAATAAGTTTTTGGGTCCAAGGACCCGCAGCAGATATTAAATCAGGTATCAGGTGTCCAACGATATATGAGACAGATACTGCGCTATTTACTTTCCCCCAAAACTAATTATTATTATTAGGTATCAGATATTCGACATGATTTCACTGAGGCGAAGCGCATATGGTGACTTCAATGTTGACTTGTTTTCAGCTGAACCACCGAAATGCCAGGTTCTAGAAGTTGTGCTTACAAACAGTTGCGAAAACCTAATTACCGAGGCCACTAGAGTAACTGCGCATTCAAACACGTTGATTGATCTGTGTTTCACGAACATTCCAAACGATACAACTTTGTCCGGTGTCCTGTGTTCTGATATTAGCGACCACCTATCCATATTTGCAGCACTTCCCGTAGATGGATGGATATTCTCAAAGTATAAAATTCACTAGAAGACATATTAATCATCATAGCGTCAGTTTGTGCACGTCTTTAGTTGCTAGCTCCCAATGGGTAAATGTGTGCTCTGAAAGTGATCCCTCTGAGTCATACGATGCATTTATTTGAGCACTACAGCATTGCTATAATGTTGCCTTTCCTTTATCAACTGTGCTTCAGTACAAAAAAGCCTGAAACCATGGATAACGAAGGATGTTTATAAGCGCATCAAGGAAAAGGGAAAACGTTTAGTCTGGTTCTAAAAACGCGTGACGTTCAACCACTGTATAAATTTAAACGATTCAGGAACACGCTAAATTGATATTTAAAAAAAGCCAAATGCGCGTTTTTTGAACTAAGTTTTGCGTGAGTTGACCAACGGCCCTACAGCAGACATACCATCTGAACTACAAATAAATGAAAAAATAAATTCTCGCGAATCGTTTGACAGTCTGTTTAATAATTATTTCATAAATGTCGGAGCTCCAATGACCGTGTCCGATAACCAACCAGAGTGCAGCCCTTTACATTATATTAATAATGTCGTAAATGACAGTGTATTTTTGCTCCTTGATCTGAAGATGAAGTTATTTCTCTGTCGAGTTTCCTTGACAACAAATCCGCAGCTAGCGAAGATGATATTAAAGCCTCACCGATTAAAGCAGTTAACAGAGTTATCGCAAAGCCTCTAAAGCATATTTACAATCAAATGCTATTCTTGGTATTTTTTCACAGATTAAAAATTGCTTGTGTTACATGGTAAATACAATGAGTTAAACAATTACATACCAATCTCAGTGTAATCATTGTTTTCCAAAGTTGCAGAGCCTATCCTATATAAACGATTTAGTACCTTTTTAATGTCAAAAAAAGTTATCGTTGAACAGCAGTACGGATTTCACAAAGGAAAGTCAACTGAAATAATTGATGATTGATAATTCGTTTTTTGGGGAAAGGAAATGGCGCAGTATCTGTCTCATATATCGTTGGACACCTGAACCGCGCCGTAAGGGAAGGGATAAAGGAGGGAGTGAAAGAATAAAGGAAGAAGAGGTGCCGTAGTGGAGGGCTCCGGAATAATTTCGACCACCTGGGGATCTTTAACGTGCACTGACATCGCACAGCACCCGGGAGCCTCAGCGTTTTTCCTCCATAAAAACGCAGCCGCCGCGGTCGGGTTCGAACCCGGGAACTCCGGATCAGTAGTCGAGCGCCCTAACCACTGAGCCACCGCGGCGGGGTCAACTGAAACCGCCCTATTGCGCATTAAAGACAAAATCATTCGTAATATTGAAGGTAAGTTATTTAAAATTAGAATTTACTTAGATTTTGGGAATAATAATAATAATAATTGTTTTTTTTGGGGAAAGGAAATGGCGCAGTATCTGTCTCATATACCGTTGGACACCTGAACCGCGCCGTAAGGGAAGGGATAAAGGAGGGAGTGAAAGAAGAAAGGAAGAATAGGTGCCGTAGTGGAGGGCTCCGGAATAATTTCGACCACCTGGGGATCTTTAACGTGCTTTGGCATCGCAAGGCACACTGGCGCCTTAGCGTTTTTCCTCCATAAAAACGCAGCCGCCGTGGTCGGGTTCGAACCCGGGAACTCCGGATCAGTAGTCGAGCGCCCTAACCACTGAGCCACCGCGGCGGGTCGCCAAGACATTGCCTCTTTTACCTGCTGCATGTTTGGCGCAAGGCCGAACAATCGCTGTCAGGTGCAGACAGTTGGAGAGTTTAAAGAGATTAAAGAAGGCATTCGATTCTATACAGCTCCATATCTTGTTCAACTAGCTCGAAGCATATGGCTTTAGAGGCATCACACAAAGTCTTATACGAAGTTATCTACATGCGAGGTCCCAGTTCACATCCATACAAGAGATTGAATCGGGGAAAGATAGCATTAAATACGGCTTTCCTCGGGGCTCTATATTCGGCCCGTTGCTATTCGTACTGTATATAAATGACATCGTCAACATTTCGTCAGCGGGGGAAGTGTTGCTATATGCTGATGATACAAGTGTACTTTTTTTTTGCGGAGAGAGCCTTGAGGAACTTGTGGCCACGTCATACGCATGGCTGCATGAGCTCAATTTATCGGTATCAACAAACAAGCTTCAAATAAATACAGAGAAAACAAAATCCATTATATTTCCTTCAAAAAATAAGCCCAATGTCTTCAA